>CM055271.1:43190274-43348620 GCA_029237695.1 Conchocele bisecta | reverse complement strand
ACCTGTGGTTATAGCTAGTCAGTAAATACATACATTTGGACTTCTTCTTATTCATGTGTTCATTGTCCACCGTATCATTTCTCCATTTCACTTCTTTCTTGTTCTTTGGTTCTTTGAGACGGAGTCTCAACGTCGGACTTGTTGGCGGCTTAAATAGAAATTCTAGTCTTGAACATGTTTGACAATGGGGTTTATGACGATTTTTGCCAGTCTAGCTTATGGTCTACTCATGCATTCCCAACAAAGATCCATACTTCTTAGAAGTATGACTGGTGTTAGCAAATGGAGAACATGCAGACCCTGACAGGTATAGTGGTCATCATCGTGATCAGAAGAGACTGTACATGGCTGATCATGGATTACATCACTAGATTGCATTGTGTTTTTTTATGGAGCCATCTGTACTGTCTGTTCATGTTTTGCTGCTGACATACTTTTGGCTATTAAATCTAACTATACATACTTTTGTGGCATCAATAATAAACCAGATGGCCGCGGCCCGCATGTCGAGCCCGCCAAGGCATTTGATGGTCTCGGAGTGTATTTATTTGAAGTTTGAATTAAGGGTTGTGGAGATATAAGGTATATAAAAGCTTTAACGCAAATTTTAAAGTCATTTGACCTTCACCTTGGGCATGTGCACCACATGGGCAGGCTATAGAATGAAAATATGGATGATGAATAAGACGTATTGGATGTTGGAAGTAAATCGGAGTAAGTGTTGTGGAGATATAGGTATGTAAAAACTTTTTAACACAAATTTCAAAGTCATTTGGCCTTGACCTTCGGCATGTGGACCACATGGGCAGGCTATGGAATGAAAATATGGAAGATGAAAAGTTGGAAGTAAATTGGAGTCACAATTTGGCCTTGACCTTGGGGCACAGGGGCTGCATGAGTAGGACACAGAATGAATATATGGATGATGACCACCAATAAGCATACAAAGTTTCAAGCAAATCTGACTTACGGTTACCGAGACAGTAGGTATTTGAAATTTGACAAAAATTTAATGCAAACTTCTAAGTCATTTGACCTTGACTTTGGGCACAGGGACCACATGAGTGGAATACAGCATGAATAAATGGATGATGACTAATAAGCATATGAAGTTTCAAGTCAATGTGACTTAGGACTGCAGAGATATAAGGTAATTAAAAACTTTAACGCATATTTCGGACGCACGCACGCACGCACGCACGCACGGACACCCGGACGTCATTGTGATCACTATGTCTCGCTTTCCGCAAGCGGGCTCGATAAAAAGTCACCCTCCGTACTTTTTTTGATTTCATGCAATTCTATCACATATTGATTTTATATGGAAAATACAATTTTTATGGGATATTAAAGATACATGCCCTCTCAGTAGGCACAAAATGTTCTTTATATCAGAGACATCATCTGAGACATTTCCTGGCAAAATAAACATTCATTCACCATTTCCCCACGTACTGATTTGCATTATTATACATTTTATATCAGACGTAAATGTGCACACTGATATCAGGGGCAATAACCGTGTTTCCTTAAAATGTTAACGGACATTAATATTTATTCTCTGTATTTATTTTTTGATGTGCAATGATTATACTTTATAATCTGTCGAAAATACTATTTTTTTAGGTGACGCATTTAATTTGAATAAATAATTGAAAAATAGCATGCCTCATTTGTGTATGATACCACCGCGCGTCACTATCAGTAAAATATATATTACTAAATGATTATATCTGTATAGTGGGCACTCACAATTTTTAGAACTGGTGGAATAGTGACACAATTATACACTTATTTAATTCCTATAAAGAAAATGTTGTGCCTACTGCGTGGGCATGTACCTTTAAAGGCCCTGAACTGATTTAGTACACAAAACTAACATATACTGCCTAAAAGATACATCTCAAGTCTTGATATTTACATCTTAATCGCAATGTGAAGACAACAAAAACTTGTTTTGTGTACCACTCAGTGCAAAATATCAATATTGACAAATTAATTTCCGTAACCCAACGGCTTCGGCTCGGAAGCAAGTCGACAAACTCCGGCTATCGGAATTCATCGTCCACGAATCAGGGAGTTGAGCAGTTGACCCGAGCGTCTATCAGAAAATCAATCGGACTTTGAACACGCACCTGCTGTTTGTTTAGCAAAATATATTGATATTTTCATCGACTACAAACTCATTTTTGTACCAAACTGAATGCAAACAGTTTCAAAGTGTGTGTAAATAGAAACCTGTTGGATTTATGTGTTGGAAAACCCAATAGGATGCCAAATTCGGCAACTTGAGCCGTATAGGGGCTTTAACACACGTGGGCTAAAAATTTAAAATAAAATGATAATTTTGGAATTTGGGGACCGATTTTCCAAAATTTATCTTTTCTTTTCTTCAAGTTAATGACATTGTTTACAGCTACAGTGAAAATATGCTGCGCGCTATTGACGGGAACTAATTTTTTCCCCAAAATATAGATGTGCCTTGTACACCAGTGTGCGCAATACACTGCGAAATACGGTATCTAGTCAGGTTTCAGAGTCACTTTTCAAACTGTTTTGTTTTTCGAACCTCCTCATCAATCTCCAGCTTTTGCCCCCATGTTAAACTCACATTCTGGAAGTCGGCCTTCGTTCATAATTAAATCCCATAGAGGAGCGGAGGGGCTGGAGGAAACCTGGGGGCCGTTTTACAAAACTCTGTACGACTAAAATGTTTGCAAATGCAAAATTAGTCAGTAAATTTCACATTAACAATGTTTTCTTGTAAAGAATTATTGGATTTACATTTATTGAGCAATTGACGATCCTAAATTTTCACGTACAAACATTTTAGTCGTACGAAGTTGAGTGAACGGGCCCCTGACCAGTTTTCCTATTGAAAATTAACTTTGAATACTTATAACAACTAATTGCGGATCGTTTGAGAAAGTTTAAATGCAAATTTATAATGTTGGATAGTAAATAAAAAATATTTTGTTGTATTTGCTTAGTATTTACATTATTCTAACAATGTAAAATTTGAGTATGCATCCACTGTTTGGGACCCACATACAAAATCACAAATTAATCAAATCGAAAAAGTTCAATGGCATGCAGCTAGATTTGTTTCTAACCGAAAGCAGAACACCAACTCAGTCTCAAACATCATATATGATTCAAAACCTAAACTGGCCTCTCTTGATATCCGTAGAACCCACTCTCAACAAATAATGTTTTATAATACATGTAGTATCTACAGGCCCGTACGCAGGAATTATTTTAGGGGAGTGCGTTATCGATGGCGCGAAGAGCTAAACATTGTTTTTGCACACCCACGGACAGACCTCGGCAGATTAACCCTTTCACCCCTAAGTAACTGGAATGGATTTTGATTTGTTAATTTTGTGACCAATCTAAATCATCACAAACTGATTTTCAGACCAGTCCATTTATGAACATGTTTTTGTTCTCAAAATTATGAAAATTAATTGCAAAAAGTGCAGATCCTGATGAGACGGCTCGTTACGAGCCGGCTCATCTGGATCTACACTGTTTGCCAATATCACTATGCAGGCCTGTGGGTTAAGAGTGAAAGGGTTAAGGGGGTTGTGTATGCACCCGTCGCACCCCTTCTGCGTACGGGCCTGATCCACTATGTAGTTGCTGTCCACCCTCCAATAAACTTGTTCATCCCGGCCGACCACAGAACCAGACACATAAATAACAGCTCCTACAAACATATTCATACAAACAAAGACACCTACATGTACAAATATGCTTTCTATCACGGACTAACAATGAATGGAACATTTTACCACCATCTATACATAAAGGTTTTGATTTGATTTGGCTTATATTTAAGGGTGGGAATTGGCTCGAACACCTTCCATACCAAGCTCTCATCAGTGGTATGGAAGGTGGTCGAGCATTCGGAAGGTGTCGGTCCTCTCTCCAATCTTCCACCAATTGAACACCATCAAATGTAAAGTTTTAAAACCACCACTTTTGACATGTATCCTTTTTGTATCACCTCTCATTTATCATCTAATTTGTTTTTTGATGCCGACACATAATCTTCATAATCTACGAAGAAGAAGAACAACAATATTTTATGTTGTGAATATGAAGTATCATAGAGTGAAATCTATCGTGTTACATCCAAGTGACAATGACCGAATTTGTGTCACGTGACCTGTTATCATCACGCCAACTAACAGAATAGGAAAATTGCAATAAAATAAATAATAGTTGATGATCAACTTGATGTAAATTATTTCTACTGTAGTTGTCACCAAATCCCATACAATTGAATTTGATTCATCGTTTGAAGCATCATTTATCCTGTAAACATCCCAGGCCTGTACGCAGAGGGGGTGCGACGGGTGTGTACGCACCCCCCTTAACCCGTTCAACACCACATACCCGTGTAGATCCAGATGAGCCGTCTCGTGACGAGCCGGCTCATCAGGATCTGCACTTTTTGCAAGTAATTTTCATAATTTTGAGAACAAAAACACCTCATGTTCACAAATGGACTGGTATGAAAATCATTGTGTGATGATTGGAATGGGTTGCAAAATTAACATATCAAAATCCATTCCAGTTATTTAGGGGTGAAATGATTAATCTGCCAAGGTCTGTCCGTGAATTTGCAAAAAAACAATGTTTAGCCCTTCGCGCCGTCGATAACGCACCCCCCTACATTCCTGCGTACGGGCCTGCATCCTCTGAACTACATTCTTACCTCGTCCCTCTATAAATGTACATTTGGCAATTTATATATTATATGATGGCGGGTCTAGTTTTCAGGATATTAACAAGTTCATAAACTAGCGTTTTTTATAAAACATAACGTATGAGCTAACTTGTCAGTTCAATCCAATGGTAAACATTTCTTTCAATGTTTCTTGCCTTCAAAGTACGATTGTTGTTAGATTAATATTCGTTTTAGCGCGTTTTGCAACACAGGAGTCAGCCATCTTGAATCTTGACTTATGGTTGGAGTTTTCGGGGTATGTTCCGAAAGTGTCAATAAATATGCTAATTCGTCCCGAGTTTTCATTGGCTGGTGATCATCTCGCAGATAAAAGAGACACGGTGAAGGAAAACTTGAAAAGTTTCTATTGATTATGATTTTAACAATATTAAAGAGCAGATTAATGGCAGACGCAGAAAATCACGGTAGGTTCATGAACAAAATGACCTAAATCATTTAAAATGGCAAAAAGTACCAGTATTTAGTCCAAACACTGGATTTGGTGGCATTTTAAAGGACTTAATGTAGGTAAAGTCATACTTATTTTAATCACCTGACGTAAAACACATCGCGGCTGCACACATGTGTATAAATTACAAAATATGTGAATACCCCGAATACTCCGACTACCCGTAAAACTGGCGTCAGGACCATATTTTAAAATATTCTATTAAAAAACGTTACCCCACCCACCCACACTATTTTGGCTGGAAAACAGAGCGTCAGTAGCTACCTGCTGTATGACAGTCTCTTTCAGTGAATGTGAGGAACTTGCTGTAGCCATTTCAACTAGAAAATTACGTCAGCGTACACATAATAACTATAAATATCTTGATTTATTATACCATCGTAAACAAATGTAAACCCGGAAGTTTTTAATTCGCAATAAGGTATTGTAAACATCAGTGACGATTAATATATACGGGATTAAATAGCTACAGCATCATAACAGTAACTGATCGTCGAATTATTATTATTATTATTATTATTATTGTGACGAAATTGCTTTGGAACGAATCATCTCCGGGCCGAGTTTACACGGAGAGATTTTTTATGTAAACACATATTACCTTTCGTCCATACGTCTCTCTTCAACATTGGCAAACATGTTTGTCATCACATATGGTATCCATCTTGTGCTGGGTTGAATGTATTCGACATGTATTGTCGAAATATTTCGATGATTTAAGTGTAAAATAATAAAATATAAGATAAGATTCTTCCAAGAACTAAACCGTGGGTATTTAAGCAAATGCGCGCATTGAAATCAGTCAGTTGTGTTTCAGCCTTTGAAGACGACGGTTCAACCTTATTAGCAAGCAGGTGTGTTGAGATTTAAATAAGCAATTGCTGCAAGGGAAATTGATCAGTACTGTGTAACTCAGGACAAATAGTGTATAAAGTAGCAGTTCCGCGTTGTCTGCTGATGGAATCGTCACAGACAGGGTCCCGGAATAGTCTGGGGACAGGTTATCCTGTAGAGATAAAGAGTGGGAATAATAACTCGGTGGTCCGAGCTTGGGACGCGTCTGGAGCTAGGCCTGGGGATAGTGACTGTATAGGGTCTGAGACTCAGTAGTGGGCTGGAGACGTTCCATGCATAGGCTGGGAGCGTAGTCTGAGACGAGGCCTGGGAACCGTTGCACACGGTCTTGGGCTATTCATTTGTACCTGTATAGTTTCATGCCATTTGATTGAACTTGATTATTTGTTCATCCAACCAATTATTGGCCCAATCATTTATCTAATCATCAGGCAGGTAGCCACAAGGAAAATTATATATAAACTTTGAGTATTCATACATGTTTTGTGGACTAGCGTGGTCCAGTGACTAGTGGCGCCATTCTAGATATATAAGACGGCCACTAGCTGTATCAATTGAGTTTCGCTCGGCTCAATCTAGATAGAGACACGTACGTTACAAATTTGGTGGCAGCGGTGGGATATAAGATAATACCACTCTTATCTTGTACTCACGTTACCATAAACCATGTTTAGCAATGACCGTAGTGATGTCACAGGAGAGCCTGATGACATGGGGACAAGCCCACAGGTGTACTCGTACACGGACAGTGCTCAGGTCAGTAGAAACGATGTGAGTAGTACGAGGTCGGCTCGGGATAGGACTATGCCAAGGTTACAGCCGGCGGGCATGCAGTCTGGAGAGGTTAGTAGAATTCAGACTCAAATTGAGATGCTCGAGCGGGAGGTAGCTGGGTTTGGGGCATGCGGGCGACAACCTCTGGTGAGTAGGAACGTACATGAGACGGAGCACAGTGACAGGGGACGAACCACAGAGAGAGTACAGGTGGGTCCGTCTTACGAGAAAACTGACATGCCATGCCATAGGGGTAGGTGCGACATGTCGTTGATTTCAGGCTAGACAGTGGAGGGCCTGAGCATATGACGTCTACCCCAATGTATGAGGCCGGGGGTGGGCGCAACAATAGGCATATGCGTGAAGCTGACTATGCCGGTGAGCCAGGTAGGAAACCTGGTGGTATGAAGATGAAACCAGCGACATATGATGGGTCGGGGAGCTGGTTAGACTACAAGGCACACTTTGAGGTCTGTGCAGACCTTAATGAATGGTCGCGGAGAGAACAGGGCATGTATCTTGCCGCTTCTCTAAGGGGACAAGCACAATCTGTGTTTGGCAACCTCCCACGCGGATCACACGACTATTACGATTTAGTTCAGTGCCTAGAGGAGATATTTGCACCCCCGAACCAGACTGAACTATATAGGGTTCAGTTACGGGAACGCAGACAAAGGGCTTCGGAAACACTATCCGAGCTGGGCCAGGATGTCAGAAGGTTAACGAACCTGGCGTATCCAACGGCACCTTCTGACTTGAAGGAAACCCTCGCCAAAGAGCAGTTTGTCGATGCTCTAGTGAGCTCGGACATGCGGTTACGCATCAAACAACAAGCAAAGGCCACATGACCTTAATGATGCAGTACGCCATGCCGTTGAACTTGAGGCGTTCAATAGGGCAGAGCGCAAGCATATGGAAGGTCAAGGGTATATGAGGTCGACATATGAACAGTCTCCGAGGCAAGAGAATGCGATGGACAGGGATTTCAAGACATTACAGAAATCAGTCGCTGAGCTGCAACGTTCGTTTAACATGTGCAAACTGTCTCAGGCAAACACGCAGGCAAACGTGCCATATAAGAAGAGGAACACAGATACCTGGACAGGCACAAAACGAAAATGTTTCATCTGTGAGTCAGAAGACCATCTCCGGCTGAATTGTCCCCGGAACCCACAGAACCAGTGTAAAAGCATGGACGATAAGAAACACCAAGGAAAATATGTGGCCACCACAGGGTCCGGACTCTATGCTGAATGTAGAGTGAATGACCTGGTGACCGAGTGTCTCATAGACACAGGGGCATCGCTTACCATAGTGTCACGGAAAACATGGGACAACATTCAAGCGTCTTGTCCTGAACTGAAAGCGTTTACACAGCCAATATTTACAGCATCCGGGAAGCAAGTGGATGTACAAGGACAGACGCAAGCGATGTTTGAGCTCAGTGGCGTGAAGTCGATCACAGTGATAATCGTCGCCGACATTGATATAGATGTCATCATTGGGTTGGATTTCTTGAAGGCCAATAAATGTCAAATTGACGCGGCGACTGACACACTCAAGATCAAGGGACAGAGCTGCAAATTGAATATGACTGGGAAAGTAGGCTGCTATAGAGTGACAGTCTCTGAGACAATTGAAGTCCCATCCAGATCAGAAATGGTCATTGAAGGGAAGGTGACGGTCCCGTCCATGAGGAAGGACGACCTTGGCTTAGTAGAGCCAATTGAAAGTTCATTCCAGCCAGACAAAGGGTTGGTGGCAAAAACACTGGTCCACACCAACGACACGATTCCTTTGCGGGTGATGAACTTGAGCGACGAAGTTGAGAAGCTGTATGCGGGGAAGCATGTGGCTAATTTGAGCTTTGTGACAGGGGTACACAAAGTCAAATGTCCAACAACCACTACCCGGGGAAGTAACCAAGTCCCTAGTCATCTAAAGGACCTGTATGAGGAGACCATAATTGGCCTTTCCCCGGAGCAGTGTGACGAGGTGGCAAAGCTGCAACAGAAACATGAATCAACGTTCTCCAAGTCAGACGTGTACTTGGGTAGGACGGGGGTCATAAGACATAGGATCACAACAGGGGATGCACGCCCCATCAAGCAGCCTATTCGAAGACTACCAATTCATATGAATGCGGAGGCTGAGCAGCAAATCAATGACATGCTGGAGAAAGATGTCATTCAACCATCATCGAGCCCTTGGGCCAGCGGCATAGTGCTGGTACAAAAGAAAGATGGTAGCAAAAGATTTTGCGTGGACTATAGAAGACTAAACGACGTGACTATTAAGGATGCTTATCCAATCCCTAGGATTGATGACTCCTTGGACCAGTTAGCAGGCGCTCAGTGGTTCTCCTGTCTTGACCTGAACTCAGGTGGAGGTAGATGACCAGGATAGACAGAAGACGGCCTTTGCCTCGAGACAGGGTCTATTCGAGTTCAAGGTGATGCCGTTTGGCCTGTGCAATGCCCCGGCGACATTTTAACGGCTCATGGAGACAGTGCTAGCTGGACTAAACTGGCAGGTTTGTCTAGTCTACCTCGACGACATCATTATCGCGGGCAAAACATTTGCCGACATGATTACAAACCTCGAACTGGTCATGGGAAGGCTGAACGAAGCGGGTCTCAAACTCAAGCCCAGGAAGTGCCAGTTGTTCAAAAGAGAAGTTGAATTCCTGGTTGAAACCAGAAAACATACATGCGCTACGATCTTTTCTCGGATTCTGTAGCTACTACAGAAGGTTCATTCCAAACTTCGCCGAGACGGCCAAACCACTGCATTGCCTTTCAGAAAAAGGACAGAAATTCATCTGGTCCGAGAAATGCAACCTGGCATTCGAGGCCCTCAAACAGAAACTGGTTGAAGCACCAGTATTAGCGCATCCTGACTTTACAGAACCATTCACCCTTGACACGGATGCAAGTGACCTGGCAATAGGTGCCGTCTTGTCACAGAACATAGGGGGCCAGGAGCATGTCATAGCCTATGCCAGTAGGACACTGACCAAAGCAGAGAAGCGGTACTGTGTGACGAGGAAGGAACTATTGGCACTAGTTCATTTCGTCAAGTATTTCAGACATTACCTCTACGGAAAGGCTTTCACGGTACGGACCGATCATAGCTCGCTCCGATGGCTCATGAACATTAAGAATCCCGAAGGACAAATGGCCAGATGGCTAGAGGTCCTATCAGCCTATGACATGAAAATCGTTCATAGGCCCGGACGGCTTCACCGGAATGCTGATGGGTTAAGCCGCATGAACACATGCAACCAGTGTGGGTTGCGTGAAGCAAGCACAGAGAGCCTCAATACAATGAGTGTCAATCCAGTAATGCTGGATGACGAACCTGCTATGGTGGTGGATATTAAAACCACACAGTGACGCGGATATACGTCTCGTCAAAACATGGATCACCACAGGCACTAGACCGGAACACAAAGACATAGGGAGCGGAGGTCGTCTCCTTAAGTCAATATGGAGTCAGTGGCCTAGACTGATCATCAACGATGGTGTATTAGTCAGGAGATGGGAAGTGTTGGGAACTGACATCGTGTACTGGCAGGCAGTTCTTCCACTGGGACAACGCCGTATTTTCCTGAAGTACACACATGACGTGAAGACCTCAGGCCATCTTCGTGTCATGAAAACCCTGAGCAAAATTCGCCAACGATACTACTGGCCAGGTATGCAACAAGATGTCCGAGCATACATCGCTGGATGTGAGAAATGCTCAAGAAGAAAAGGCCCAACGATGACGAAAACAGCACCGATGCAGATAGTGCGATCAGGCTATCCGATGGAACGGATAGCTATGGATATCCTGGGAGAGTTTCCAATGAGTGAGAATGGAAACAAATACATACTGGTCATCGCAGATTATTTCACCAAATGGACTGAATGTTTTGCAATGCCCAACATGGAGGCAGCAACAGTCGCAAAGATACTGGTGAATGAAGTAATCTCCAGATTCGGAATACCGGAGCGAATCCATTCGGACCAGGGAAGACAGTTTGACAATGGCTTGTTCTCTGAGATATGCGAGTTACTTCAAATCGAGAAGACACGGAACACACCATACCACCCCCAGTCAGATGGTATGGTTGAGAGGTTCAATCGAACATTGGCTTCTATGCTGAGCATGTTCGTGGATGACAATCACAGGAATTGGGACGAGCAGATCCCATTTGTCATGATGGCGTATAGGGCAGCAGAGCACGAAACAACAGGCTTAACACCCAACATGGTGATGTTAGGGCGCGAGACAACAACCCCTCTCGATGTGTTGTACGAGATGCCACCCTCAATAGCCCCAATACCGATAAACAAATGGGTCTGGGAGTTGAAGGAAAGATTGGAAAAGGCGCACACATTCGTCAGACAGAACACGGGACAGTCGATGCAACGACAGAAGAAGTACCGCGATAGAAAACTCTCGTATGAAGTGTTTGAACCTGGGAACAATATGTATGTATATTTCCCTGTCAAAAAGGTAGGCTGCTCCTCTAAGTTGACATCCTATTGGAAAGGACCATATCGGGTTAGTGAAAAACTTTCTGATGTTTTGTACAAGGTTAACTGCGGCAGAGCCGGTTCACCCTCCATCATTCATTGTGACAGGATGCGAAGGGCAAAGGAGCAGTTGCTAACAGGAGAAAATACAGGTATGGCAATTCCTGCTGATGATCCCGAGGTAAGACAGGCAACCTCTAAAGACGAGCTGGTAGTTCTTGATCCTGAGGTAAGGCAGACAACCTCTGAAGACGAGTTAGATCCTGAAGAACTACAGCACGAGGTAAGGCCATCAAAACGCCAGATACGAAAACCCGTATGGACAAAAGACTATTATCTTTCTACTTGCAGACGGGCAATGCGGAAGAGATGTATATGCCCAATGTGTAAAGAGACAATACCGATGGACCAGTTTATCAGTCATGTGACAAACTGCCCGGAGGCACGACAGAAGTGTACAGAGGCGGGTTGTAGTTCCACATTCAAGAAAACGAGCTACTTGATTAAGCATAGGAAGCGAATGCACGACGGCGCGGGGAAGGCTACGGCCAGCAACAAGTGTCACTAAACACAGAGAACAGTGGTTCCAGTAGCGATTCGGGGTCAGAGTCGGACCCATGGGACGATGATCCGGAGATAAACCTGGAAGATGGCCAGTGTATTCAAGAATCGGCACCCACGATCAGAAAGCCGACGCGGCCAGCACCGGTGACCACCGGAAAGAAACAGGTGACTGACGTAGCGCCAAAAGAGGACGTTGTTGCTGACACTGTGGTTGTGCCCGAACATAAACGCCCAAGGAAGGAAGTATCAGTGAACATAAGTGTGTGCAAGAGACAGCGTGTGTCTCAGGAGTTAAGTGTTAAGGAAGACAACCAAAAGGTTTTTGGAACCTTCCGATCAGCAAGTGGCCCGGAGCCAACACAAGAGACACCAATTAACCTTGGAGACTTCTTACCGGGGAACGTTGTCATGCGGCCGCAGGACATCACCATCAGTAGGTCACTAACAGCAGATGGCGGGGAGATGTCGATGACTGTGAAGTACGATTCAGTGTAGATCACTCCCCATATGATAGTTCATGTTTATTTCATTGTTTTATATCATCATTCATACATTCATATTGACGCGAACCTTTATGTTGTGTTGTTTCATAATTTATGCTTCATGCGGGGTCGCATGGTATCGGAGGCGTGGGTAATGTGACGAAATTGCTTTGGAACGAATCATCTCCGGGCCGAGTTTACACGGAGAGATTTTTATGTAAACACATATTACCTTTCGTCCATACGTCTCTCTTCAACATTGGCAAACATGTTTGTCATCACATATGGTATCCATCTTGTGCTGGGTTGAATGTATTCGACATGTATTGTCGAAATATTTCGATGATTTAAGTGTAAAATAATAAAATGATAAGATAAGATTCTTCCAAGCACGGGGCCGCTTGAAAATATAGCGTCATGATCAATATGCGCTTATTACCCGTATACTGGTAAATGGACCAGGAACCAATCTCACGCCGGGAACTAAACCGTGGGTATTTAAGCAAATGCGCGCATTGAAATCAGTCAGTTGTGTTTCAGCCTTTGAAGACGACGGTTCAAACTTATAAGCAAGCAGGTGTGTTGAGATTTAAATAAGCAATTGCTGCAAGGGAAATTGATCAGTACTGTGTAACTCAGGACAAATAGTGTATAAAGTAGCAGTTCCGCGTTGTCTGCTGATGGAATCGTCACAGACAGGTCTGTGAATATACACTATAGCAAGCCTGGGCTACAGTCAGATAAAGTTCCCTTGGCAGGTATCTGCGACTACAGGGTCCCGGAATAGTCTGGGGATAGGTTATCCTGTAGAGATAAAGAGTGGGAATAATAACTCGGTGATCCGAGCTTGGGACGGGTCTGGAGCTAGGCCTGGGGATAGTGACTGTATAGGGTCTGAGACTCAGTAGTGGGCTGGAGACGTTCCACGCATAGACTGGGAGCGTAGTCTGAGACGAGGCCTGGGAACCGTTGCACACGGTCTTGGGCTATTCATTTGTACCTGTATAGTTTCATGCCATTTGATTCAACTTGATTATTTGTTCATCCAACCAATTATTGGCCCAATCATTTATCTAATCATCAGGCAGGTAGCTACAAGGAAAATTATATATAAACTTTGAGTATTCATACATGTTTTGTGGACTAGCGTGGTCCAGTGACTAGTGGCGCCATTCTAGATATGGGCCGCGTCATGCGAAAACCGGGCTTAATGACAACAAAATCATTTTTCACTTTTTTGCATATTCTGAATACCGCATCTTTTAAAAGTCATATACCACAAAAACTATCACTGTATCTCAATTATTTTTCATGTTACATGTATTTTTGTAACACGTGGTAGAATCGCAAACGACGTTTTAGCTCAATGACGTCGCAATTACGATGTTAACATTAACGGGCGACTTCAACGTCAATAAGAACGTTTAAGCGTAATGGAGTAGTAAACGAATAGGCCTGCCATGTAGGTTGATTTTAAGTAGTGTATGTATAATTTTATACTATTAGTGAATAATTGACAAACGACACGTAACCTTGGGCAAAGTCAACATTATCTTGTGTGCACTTTTTGCACAACTACGAACGCCAAAAATATATGAGCCGCGCCGTGCGAAACCCGGGCTTAATGACAATATTTTCAGTTTTTACTTTTTCGCGTATTCTGAATTGTACATCTTTTAAAAGCCATATTCCGCCAAAATTATCAATGTATCCCAATTATGTTTCATTTTAGAAGTAGTTTTATGACGCGTGGTAAAAACTTATATGACGTTTTAGATCAATGACGTCGAAATTACGACGTTTTTATCAACGGCGTATACATGGGGTGTTGGTCCGGACAAGTCCTATATATTTGTCATCTTTGATCGCATGTCAACCAAATTTGGATATCTCGTAGCCTGACCAAGTGCTTCCCATTAGGCTAAGACAAAGTATGAAAATAATGTTCATGGCTCGTGTTGCAGTTGCTAATGTAACGTTATGTTTTGGATTGCGGCCCAAGTAACGTAATTTCGTATGAATAAGTTTCAAATAAGGCAGAGTGAGGCGTTTCCCTGTTGTTTGCTGCTGTCTGAAATAATTTTGGGGAATAATAGCGACATCATTTAACATTTCGTATGCGACGACATATTTTAAAGTAGACAGTAGGCCGCTTATAACATTAACTTTGTGATAAAACACGATACCGGGCAGATTTGGTAGCGTGATACCTTATAATTGTGACTGTGTGTCTTTCTTGAGGATCCCATTACCACCACCTGGTCTACATTAGTATGCAGTCAAGTGATAAACTGATGATTTGATACTACACAAGCACTTTCGACTACAAAAGCAAGTTTATGACCATCACATTTCCAATTAATATGTTGATGTATTTATTTTAAATTCAATACAAAACCCGGATATTTATGTCATTATATAGCTGCGTGTCTACCTCCATTTATGATAAAATAAGTGGCATTAAATGGCATATCATTCGCTAAGTACTGGATATAATTGTTCAAAAGTCTGAATTTACCAATATAATAGATGGTAATATCGTTGGCATACACTAGGTTGTTCATATTTAAGATTGTTTAGGAATCAAAGTGCAGTGTAAGCGAAGACTTCGCTGATATGTAGCCAGTTAAATTATGAGTTCACCATTTTGAATTCATAAGGACAACCGACGAAAAAGAGCAAAAATGTCAAAGAACGACAGTTAGGCGACAATGTACAGCGCCTGAAGTATTTCTAAGTCATTGATGCTGCGAGGAACTCGTGCAAGTATCCTTGCTATAATATTTTGTCACGATACCATGGCCATAACGTCAAACATGTATTCACGTCCAATGACGTCACAAGTACGTGACGTCAAGTCATGACGTCATAATATGTGTACCGAGGTACAAGGTATCGCGTCTCATATTAGTGAAAGTTTCAGTAAGTTATCATTTTCCGTTTTCTGTTCACACTTAATGTTAACTAACACCAGTAAACGTAAATGGGAGGGCAAACTGTGAACTTTTACGGCGACGCTAGACAATTTGAAACGTCGTTTTTCCGACGTCGTTTACCGCTTTTCATGACGTTGTCATTAAGCCCGGTTTTCGTATGGCGCGGCCCATTTATAAGACGGCCACTAGCTGTATCAATTGAGTTTCGCTCGGCTCAATCTAGATAGAGACACGTTACATTATTATTACATATGCGTTTTCATCATCCGGGACAGTGACTGTTATTTTGAAGAGTAGTATGGGCAGACCATAGACATAGAAGACATAGACTTATACGTCCTGACAGCTGTGATGTTCTGTAATATTTACTGCGTAACAGTAGTTCTCCATTCGAATACACTTATCAGTGCTGGTCAACGATTCTCTAAGTTTGCTGGTCAGCTTAACCCTTTCAACACCACAGACCTCTATAGAGACAATGTTTGCAAACAGTGCAGATCCAGATGAGCCGGCTCGTAACGAGCCGTCTCATCAGGATCTCCACTGTTTGTTAATAATGTTAAACGTCGTACAGATTACCCTTTTAGAAGAATGGGATAATTTGAATGAACAAAATTAATGAAATAGCGTGAAACATTGGCATGGAACATCCTATTAACTTACTTGGTGTTGAAAGGGTTAAATTGTTATCTGCGTTACAGACTGTATGCGATTTAGTATGTGCCATCTGTCACGGCCCTCTATTACTTTGTGTGGCTTTGACTAAGAAAATGGGGCTTATGGATCTGCACAGTCTGATCAGGATCTGCAATGTTCGCCATTCCATCAATAAAACACCACTCATATGCTTCTAGCAAGTTATATTGCCTAGAGCATTATCAGGCTACATGAGTGTGCTATTTGATCAATGCATTACACCGGTCACAAATCCCATAAGCCACATTTCTCCAGTAACGGCCACATTTATACCCGGCTCTGAAACCACATTCCTAATTATCATCATGATCATATCGCCGTAGTTTGCTAATACTTTAGAAAATAAAACACGCTTAAAGTTACCAAGTTCCTCGCGTTTTGATTATATTTACTAATATAACATTTGACATGAATTATGTCTGTGACTGGAGAAATGAAGCTTATGGGATTTGTGACAAGTGAACATCCTGACCAAATGGCATATAGCACACTCATGTAGCTATCTATATCGCTTGTTAGAAGAATGACGGATGTTTCATTGATGGAATAGCGAACAGTGGCACATATCCTGATCAGACTGTGCGGATGCACATGTTGATCGGGATATGTACTACATGTAGCTGGTCGTAAAACTCATAAGGCCCATTTCTCCAGTCACAACCACTGAAAAGTGTCGAGCGTTTGAGATTTGCCACCAAATTTGCGGACATACGCGCAGCTAGTTGTATTATCCATAAAAATACGAACACGAGGATTTGAAACGTCTTTTCATTGAAATGTTTCAAATTAAATAACTCGTAAAGTGCCATCTTTTTTGGGCCGTGTAAATCTATTTGAAATATATTTATTTCTGTCTGTGTTATACACTGGTTCTATAATATCGCATGCCAGAAATCTTTGTAATTCGACGTCAAATTTGTTAATTTTCAATGTCGCTGAACTTAATTGGTTTGGGGATGACACGTTGTACAGGTTTCATTGAGAGTTCAACTGAATAACCATAGATTGTTTGAAGAATCCATTTATCATTAGTGACTTTCTGCCATCGAGAGAAACATTTTGCTGTTTTACCCACAGTAAAGTTGTCTTTTGTGTTAAGCATAATTTAAAGTTCCTACTTACTTTTAATTCTTCCATTTGTTTTCGGCTGCGGGTCCCTTTTTCAACGACTGCACGGAGTTCCGAGAATTGTTTCCATAATTCTTGGGTGGGTGTTTGTTTTGGGGTCTCTTTTGTTGGTAATTGTTCTCACCTCCCCACCCCGTTTGGACAAAAAAGACGTCGGTTTTGTATATGTATGTCCCACTCCGGTGGCAGTCAGGGTTGGCGATTTCTCACTTAATGCTTTTATATCAGCCTGAACGGTATACAAATAACTGTCGCAGATGATGAGGATGAACAAACGGACTGGAATTGCGGTAGAACTTCACGCCGAATCCGGTCTTTCCTGGTTGCTCGTCGCGATATAATAACACAGTATCTTATATGTGTCGCTCAACAGCTCTTTGATACATGTGCATGGCCCAGCTTGTGTCGTTTGCAGGACATCCAGCATACGTGTCATTGGTACCATACAGTTGGAAAGTTGTTGCTGTGATCGGTGGCGCGAGTTTCTTTCGTTAACTGTCGCCATATTGCGACATCCACTGAGGGCACTTGCAAGTTTTCAATGTTAGCAGGCCGCTTATATTTGGACAGTAAAGCTTTCAGCTTGTCGATCTTCACTTGTGCCCTTAGGGCATGTTTAGTTATTGTAGCTAGTTTCTCACCACTGTTCTCTTCCGTCTCTGTCTCTTGATCAAAACATTCACTAAGTTCTGCAAACAGATCTCCTTCCTCATCACTCACATGTGATTCATTGCTTAACAGCTCATCAATGTTGTCTATGTCTACTGACATCGTCTGTGTCATCCATTGTTTTTAACTGTTTCTGTGCACTACACGAAGCGACAGCATCATCCGTGTTTCTCCTTTTAGTTCCTTGCTGTCTGGAATTTATATTCTGAACTGCATCTGTCAAAGTGAAAAATAATTGTTCCCCTTTCTCCATGAACGTCTGGAACCGTTTCTCCAGATTTTCCCCGGTAGGAGCCCCTGCGGCGTCGGAGGTGCCAGAATTCTCCGTCACTCAAGAATCGGCCATGTTTCCTCTCTGCAGAGAAAATAAATCAATGCTACTATAGCATATTGGTATAGCGAGCTTAGTGATATCCGACGATTACAATACGACAGTGTATAGCTATAATGGCATGTCGCCTGCAGGTGAAGTTCACCTGTATTACTGATGCTACACTGCACCAAATCCATTTCGGTCACCCTCAGTGGTACCAACGATTACCAATACGACAGTGTAGCTAATTGCATATCGCCTGCAGGTGAAGTTCATATGTACCACTGATGCTACACTGTCCCTGTGGCATCGTTTCATCATCTGTTAATGCCTGAAATTAATTGAACCCTAAATATATTTTTCGGTAACATATACATTAATAGCATATAATATGACAAAAACATATTTGCTCGCCTATATAATTGATCAACATAATTATCCCTTCGGTAGCAATTTTAACCTGCGACAGCTATGCGATGTCTGTGGGGCCCCAAAAGGGGCTATGCAGTTGATAAAATGCTCTATAAATGGCCATAGTCGACTCCGCTGCCGCAACATTACCCGTATCAGTAAGTAGTAACGGATGCGGTTGGGTGTAAGCAAACGGGGTCATCTTGTTTCTAAATATAGTATCTCATTTGCATATAATAATTCAATGCGCGGTGGCCATATTGGAATTAGTAATACTTTTTGGAATCATCTCGGAAGTATACGGTGCTGACTCGTATACTCGATTGGGGGTGTGATCGCGGACATTGAGGGCCATGTCCTCAACCATAGACGGATACGTCCTTATGTATGTCAAAGGACCGAGTACGTGTCCTGAAGTCTTCGCAGTATGTGTTTGTGGATGACACATAGACTAATCTTTAATCTACAGTGGAAAGCGTTTCGCGAAAAATAAGCGCAGGAATTTCACAGCAGCAACAACAACAAGAACGAGTTAAACATATATTTTTGGAAAACCGCAATATTGTATTCGTGAATTGAATCATGGAGTTACGAATCGCGTATCGAGTATGGCGGTTAATCGTCGTACCCTTAGCACAAAAAAAGCAAACAAAACATTTATCACACTGAAAATGCGATCAAGCTAAGTTGTTATAACTATTTTTTTATAGCGTAAGACCCCCTTCAAGTTGTTTTTAAAGTTCAACCCGATATATAGTCTGTCATTCCTAAAATACCTTTGTTTTGTTATCATTTCAGCGATTAAGCCAGATACAAGCAAGAACTATATACCTCATTTACAATTACACTTACCTGGCGATAAACGCAAAAACCAAATTACAAACTGAACTTTATTGTTTATCAAAATATGCAATGGCATATGACCGATGCATCCTTTTGTGTATTTTGCTTAGGGTCTATATATGAGTTTAGTTAGGTTTAATGACTTCTTCGATAGTCGCCAGTGTATGCGCATCGCCGCCAATATATGTTTTGATAAACAATAAATTACATTTTGTAATTTAGTGTTGGGTTTATCTCCAGCCTACAGAGAAGCGAAACAGAGGACCCCTGTAGCCTATTTCATCAACATTGCAAAGTATACTTTACTAGCAAAGTATACTTTGAGGGAGTAATCATTTATTTTTCCTGAAATGCATTATTTCATATAGAACTAACAAATGCATATATTTCATGATTAAAAGTATGCAGAATTATTATACTGAATTTATTACATTATCACAGCCATTAAATGGCTGTGATAATGTAATAAATTCAGTATAATAAAAATTAATAAATTTTTCAAAAAATTGAAAATTTCTCCCTCAAAGTATACTTTGCTACTAAAGTATACTTTGCAATGTTGATGAAATGGGCTACTGTTAGTTATCTCCAGCCTACAGAGAAGCGAAACAGAGGACCCCTGATAGTTAAACCCATACCACTCCAGCATCATATTATAGGACGTGCTGTGATATTGTTGGCGCCCAACAAGGGACCGTGACTGATAAATACTGCCCAAACTGTACCAAAAATATGGAATTCAGAGACGAATTAAGTATATAATTCGGGGACGAATTCCAATTTGGCGGGGGAGTATGTCACGGTACGTAACTTACTGTGGGGAGGAAGTGTGTATTCCTGCCCGGCTAGCTCAGTAGGATAGAGCGATGGTAATCCAGAGGTCCCCTGTTCGAGTCCGGGCAGATGCGCATATTTCGCCCTGTGACACAAGTATTTGATATTAGTGAGTAACGAGAATTCTCGTCGAGAATCCAAAATGTCGTTGGCATATTAAAAAAAAAGAACATACATATGTGTTCAAGGTTGAACAAAAAACTCAAATAGTTTCTCAATTACTTATAGCTCAATGATATGTTTCCATTCCACGAAAATATATCTGCGAGAATATTACATTGGGAATTAACTAAAATCCAAGATGGCCGCCATTGAAAAATAAATATATCAGAATGTATAAATGTAAAAACGATCAAGGAAGCAGACAATTGAGGCATATATTATTATATGGATGCATACACACATGTATTTCAGAAGTCCTAGTATCGTCATATATCTTCAATGAAACCACTTTACACAGGGCCAAAATGAAAACACGTTTCTATTTGTTTATAGTATTTTTAAAACAAAATCCTGATATGCCCCTTTTAATATATGTTGCATATGATGTACATTAACATTGTGGTATAGGTGATGCCACAACAAAGGAACTGAACTCAAAAGTCTACTTTCTGCTGTAGCAATTTTGCTGTGACATGCGAAGTACATTTTGTTGACAGAATAATACTACCGTGTTTGCGTAGTTTTGTTCAAGTGGCTTGTCATTGAACCGTTTCGTGCTTTGGCTACATGATCACACGATCAGTGAGTCGCACATGCAGGTGAATATCACATTTCGAATATCACTCTCGGACTTATTCAAGTGACTATCATATATGTGTAAAATCATGTGGCCCGATATTCCGAAATCTCATTGGTTGAATTTGTCAGTGATATAATAATATATGTATCCGCATTGTGTAAACGTGTAAGTCGATCATATCATAACAGTTTTTTTGTTATCATTTATACGCGTTTGAAATGTTGGCCGTCATCTGTTCTGTTTCGTTCTTCTTCAGAGTCCCGCTGTTGACTTCGAACCAAATCGGTCTAGGTCAATATAATTTGTAAAAGTTGCCGCTGTTGAGAGACATGTGTAGGCATGTATACATATTTATTACGATTAATATAATTAATATACGATACATTGTTGTTAATATTCAAAGATACTAGTATAAATTGTATCCATATTGCAAGAGAATAACATATTATGTCTAATGTTGCACGGTAATGATACACGTCATCATCAAAACGGGATTCGTCATTTACATGATGAATATCTACACTTGATTTCAGTTAAGAGAATAGATATATGCATTATAATGTGCAAGACAAAGAATTTGGCGATGATCATTTGGCGATGATCATTTCCTTGTTATTGCTGGTTCAATACGTGTCCACACATACCGGGTGATTCAAAATATATGTCCCTACTTTGGGACCTATCCGTTGCAAGTAGATGCTAATAATCATTGTGATTTATATATCAGAATAATGTATAATTATTCACAATTTTGTCAAATATATAATATTCAGGAAACACATATATTATCTACGTTATACATGTTTTTCAAAATGTATGCCCATTGTGGTTTCACCACATTAAATCATACGATATTCATGCGCGGTGTAGTCAAAGATAGTACGTTGAAAAAAATGCCATAGACACTTTTTGCTTTCAGAAACCAGTTAATTAATGCACTAATCTTCTCCATAGGCATGTTTATGTATCATTTACATCGGCTTCAAGCATATGCTTTGGGATTATTTTGTAGGTCGCATCATGTTTGTCATGTGAGGCGGTTTCAATTACTGCCGCTGACTTTTTGCTCGACTACTAAGGTGGTCACAGGAGATTGAAATAATCTTTCTTAAAAATAATTAAACCTATATTTAATCCAGAGCAGAATGGCTGCATGTTATTGGAAAATAGGTCCCATAACATCCATACGAAAAATGAAAGTAGCAGAGAATAGCCAAATCTGTGGTCATTGGTTAGTTTATATAGGGAAACTATTTGGTGGTGTTGGACCGTGTGTACATAGCGCCTTGTAGCCGTCCTTTAAAAAGTATAATTTTAACATAAAATATGCATCCAAAAACTGTTTTCATTCGTGGAGAAGCGGATCTCCCCAAGTGTTTCTATTTTGCTGATTGAATAACTTCTTTCCTTTCTCAAACTATGCACATGCCAACCCTACAACTATTTCAGATCTGGAACATGAGGGCTTGATTCGTTCCATACGATTTGACAAGAAAACACGTTTTAGCGACAATATTGACAACCATATGCTACATGTACACATGATTGGTACATGTGAAATCCCCACCTAAGGAATTTAATTCAATTGTACGTCAAATTCTGTCTTAGGACTAAGCCTAGTGTTTACCAATGTTTTTTGGTAGCTAATTTAATATAAAAACGGAATAACTCAATGGAAATAATTGTTTGCTGAACGAAATATTACATTCAGCAATCAATTTGTTTTATACATCTTATTTTACATATTCAATAGGATAAGCAGAATATGTGGGTGTCGGCCACTGGTACTAAACGTGAACCGGTCAATTGTGTGTTCTCGTGAACCAGTTTAACGTATCTGTGACAAGTATTTCCATTTATATAATGTAACATAGTCATTTAAAAAAGTAAAGGTCAGCAAAACACACCAGATTATATGTTGTGTGTGGAGAACCGAGGCAAAATATATCTCCGTCTGACAGCTGTGACAGCATGGAAATATCGGAAATTGCGGTTTGTTTACCTGTACAGTGAAACCCGGATGAAACATGGCAGCGGAACTGTAGCTTGGTGTATCCGGACCGAAAGGAAAACATGTGTTATGTTTACGGTAACATGAATGGTATTCATCATTGTTCAATCATAAATGGAATTATTGACATCTTTTCCATATACATAACTAAAGGGCATGACACTAGCCAATCACATCTTATGCGGAAACCTACATTCCCGACCCAATAGCAGACGTCGAAACTTCGGGAAAATTACCCCACCCACATTTACACAATTACGTCTCTTCGATGTTACCGTACATTGTGATACACCACTGTTTGTCAAGAATTAATCACATGTGTTTTTACACTGTATTTCGTATTTAATTTGAATTTTAATGTATTGACCTTATTAATTATTTGTATTAATAAATACAAGTAAAATAGTGGGTGGGGTATATTATTATTTACACCAATGTGACGAAATAACTGTTGACAAATGTGATATGATCTGGCACTGTGACTGACATAAAAATGGATGGTGTTTCACTATGAGTACTGAAAATATAATTTCATATATCGTAGACTAAGTTACTAATTTTATAACTGTATACCCAATCCATGCCCCCCCCACCCCTCCCCCCCTCCCCCCAACACCCAACGGAGAAGCAGAAAAGGCTGCGCATGTTCATAGTCGTGGTGGATATATTCTGGTAGTTGGGCAGGTCTATCCATTGGTATGTCTTCTGGCTTATGTTTCCATTTTGCTCTGCACCAGTCAACACTCAATGATCCATTCCATGGCAGTACTTGGCCTGGGGACGTGGGGTGTCCCTGCACTGCCGAGCACAATGAAAGATAAAGCCGTACCACCTGCCCGTCCCTGGTAAACGCCACGCTATTCGTATGGCTGGGGTGATGTTAACCTCTTTAGATTGATGGGTGCAAGTGCAGTAATCATTTATTAGCTACTATAGTTATACCCCCGGCATACAAAGTATGCCGAGGGGTATATAGTTTTCATCCGTCCGCAATAATAAAGTTTTTGGGTACCCATTATCTCTGCAATCGTAAGTCGGATGGACTTCAAACTTCTTGTACTTCTTTATAATCCATAGTGTCATTCTATACCACACTCATGTGGCCTTCTTGCCCAAGGTCAAGGTCAAATTTACTTTTCGTCAGTTCATCATTCCGTAACACCTTGTGCGATTAATGTGATTTTTCAATATTCTCTGGTCATTAATAACAGAAAATATTTAGATATTCTCTTTGATTACACTCTTGTGACTTATTTGCATGGGTTTCGTTGTGAGAGCAAACCCGTAATCAACTCCTTACAAATAATACACCGTGAAGAGAACACCCGTAATGCACCCTCTTTTATTACAGTCAAAATAAAGTTATTTGAAAATGTGGTGAGAGTCTCGACTATAGTCTGTTTCACGAAAGCTGCCCAAATTTTACGGCTATATAGACAATTAAAAAACAATATTATTTTCGATAATATTAAATTAAAGGACAATTTAAGAATGAGCCTTCTTTTTATTTCGTGAAATTTGGTCAAATATTGATTTTATTACGAAAAATTGATTTGTCTATGGGAATTTAACATGGGGGAAAAAGAGGTAAAGAAGTGTGGGAGGAGTCAAAAAACGAAAACAATTGGAAATTGACTCCGAAACCTGACTAGATAGCTTGGATATGATCTAACTAAGAAAAGAAGTTAAATTTTAAAAATCGGTCCAGTATTTCTAAAATTCAAAAAAGTTTCCCCATGTCAAATCCCCATAGACATCTTCACTCCGTGAAGATGTCTATGGGGATTTAACATGGGGAAATTTTGTTTTCGCAATAAAATCAATATTTGACCAAATGTCACGAAATAAAAAGAAGCTCATTCTTAATTTTTCCTTTAATTTAATATTATCAAAAGAAATCTTGTTTTTGAATTGTCTATATAATGTGGGCAGCTTTCGTGAAACAGACATTAAACTACAATGCTAAAGGTACATGCCCACTCAGTAGGCACAAAATGTTCTTTATATCAGCGACATCAACTGAGATATTTTCTGGCAAAATAAACATTAATTCACCATTACCACACGTATTGATTGGCATTATTATACATTTTATATCAGACGTAACTTTCAATACTGATATCAGGGGCAATAACTGCGTTTCCTTGAAATGTTAACGGACATTACTATTTGAGCTCTGCTGTGCAATTTCCAACCATAGGGTCCGAATTTCACATTTTTACTTTTTGACAGTTTTGTGTAGCACAGACAATGTACTTTCCAAAAAACATTGAATTTTGTAAATATTCCATCTAACTAAGTTTCCATGACGTCACAAACAACACACGTGTTGGCGTAAATTTTTTACGCAAACGCAATGTCGTCGACGTCATCATAAATTGCAGAGAAAAATAACGGTTCAAATTTCTATGCACTGTCTATGCGAAATCATTTAATTTAATAGTTCATAAAATTGCATTATAAAATATCGGTACCTTTATTTGTGATAAAGTACATACACTGTATTATGTTCCACAATTCACATGTAGCATATGGTATCCAGTTCTCCAGATAAGGAATAAGTAGAAAATATAATTGAAAAATGGAATTTAAAATAAAGCAGAGAGTACAAATAAATGTGAGAAATATAATGGTGCAAGTTACTATTAAACAAAGGGTAGTGTACGCAATTTGACATTAAACAAATGTATGGAGCCAGTTCGGCACATGAAAGCTTTGTCCCAGTGGGTCATATGTAGAGGCCGCGGGTGTGTGCGGGCGGTACACGGCGGTCGCGGCTGTAAATGGAAATGACAATTATCGCGTTTTCTACAATTTTTTACCATGCATAAACAGAATCCCAAATAAAAACGGATACATCAATATTAACACAAACTCCTGGAATTTGACTAAACTAAACCGTATAGATGCCAGCCACGTGGAACGTAAAAAAGAAAACGAAATGACCAAACCGGATACGAAATGGTATGGGTACGAAATGTTATGGTTACGAATGGACCAGGTACCTGTAAAACTACATTATAAATCTATTATTCTAGTCTTTAAAATAAAATAAATAAATTTGTATATTTGTAAACATTACATGTTCATAACATAACAATTACGTAATTAAGATTTAAAATACATTGGAAATAAGTTGTATTTGTTTTGTTCTTTTTTTATTTTAAATTTCATTACCTCTATCCAACAGCTTACATATCATAGAAGTTGATCAGCATGGGTACCCATTTACATTGTATAACAAAAAATGCCATCAAAACTTTATTGGAGGCCTTTTATTGGCCTTGGCGGGCCGTCTACAACCGCTTCAATCATTGACTTGAAACTTAATATGCATGTTTACCATCCTCCAAATATTCACTGTGCGCAACACCCATGCTGCCCACATGCCCAAGGTCAATGTCAAATGTCTTAGAAGTTTGCGTTAAAGTTTTTGTAAACTTTGCGTTAACGATTTTACGTATGTTATGTCTCGTCAACCGCTTCACTCATTGACTTGAAACTTCATATGCATGTATATATATAATACTCGTATACATATCACATACGCATAATATTGGTACATTGCATATATAAAGAGCAGATCATATTATCTTATACTATTGGTACGGTTGTACCATATCCAGGGGCATAGCAAATTATATTGTGTTGGTGCAACATGTATGTTTGGAGCCGATGTATGCAACCAAGTACAATTATTGTGGATATATCTTAAATTTTGATAAATCATCAACATCTTGCTGCTACGTGCACATTATATGTATTGATATCAGGATGTAACAAAATTTAGGTTTACAGTTACCTGCCTCACTGTGCATGAGCTCTTCATGTAGTTAGCGATGTTGCCATATATATGTTCTAGACTCGATACACGTAGCCGCCCAGACAATATGGGTTGTTTTGTACCCAGCCACAGTGAGTCACGTCGGTGATTGCATCGTCACCTGATTTATCAAGGGCATATTGTATTACATCACGAGACTATGTCACGTGAGTTCATTTAATGTTGCATGACGTGACAGAAAATACTGTGATATACAAAAAAATCAGTTAACCGGTTTCATGTTTCAGTTTCTAATTTCACTAATGCATCAGTTTTGATGTATTTACTTAAAATGTATAATGAATACATCGCATATAATTTCTTAATAGATGTTATCCCAGTAACAGTGTATGGTATGGTGATTTGTATTGTCACGTTTCTGTTCCTGATGACATTGATTGCAATGTAGAAGGTCGGACAAAGCGGATCGGACAAAGCAGGTCACTATTCGTCAATGCGTACGCACGTCAGTCCCTCCATACTTCCACAGTAATCCATTTTTGACAACGTTGCTAAACATATTACTCAAACCTATCATACATTTATGTCATCCACCCAACTTCCAGCCACCACTTCCATAAATCAAACACCGCACAAAACCACTCGGCCACCAAGGCCGACATGGCTTCAGCGATAAACTGTTGACTTTTATCGATCGGCTAGGGAAGCAACTCCTCTCGGTTATTGTAGTAATATAAACAACCTTGCGAAACCCGCCTCAAATCAAATTTTCAGACGAAACATTAATTAGTTATTATTAGCCGATCTATTTATAGATCGGCTAATATATTGGTTATCCATCGAATTCTGAAAAAGTTTGTAGCAACCCTTTTCTCCGCTATTCGGCAATCTACGAACGCGAATTTTTCTGTATCACTTCCAAATTGCATCAACCGATAAAGTTTGCATTTTTGGCAATTATCTCCGTTTAAAACTTTACTTATAGCCAAATAACACAATTTTGAATACGTAATGAGCTGAACGCTGGAAGAGATTTAACCCGGAAGTTATTGTTGTTGTAGTCCATAGTTGGCTCTAATGGCCATACACGCCAACATACGCCGATTATTGGGCTAATTTAAAGCTTTTATTTATTAAACAGAACAAGTTTCAGCCACGTATAATCGCGTAAAATGTGTTTATTCGGCTAATTTATAATCGACCTCTGCTCAAAATCTCCTTACTAGCAACCCCAGCATTTTCGGATTTATCCCAGCATCTCGGATTTATCCCATTGGATCGCGTATGCGCGTCATTTGACGCTAGTTAATATTCACAAAATTTTCCACCAATCAAAACGAAGAATTGCCCTTCATAGCCAACTTTGATTTGTTTTCGTATCATGCAGGGATGGCAGGGATGCATCCAGCACGCGCGATTGCGGCAATCCCCCTTAATTATTGTCAATGCCGCAAATTATTGATTGTCTTGCGCCCGACATCGCGCAAAAAATCACGGATGGGGCACATTAGGCCAATCTGGGCATGTGCCTGAAAACGCAGGAGCTTGCGTCTATTTTTAGATGACACTGTAACCGCTAGATATATATAGCCCTGGTAGCTCCGCCCACTCGCGTGCTGCCACAGAATTCGGACAAACACACAGTGACTACAACTTTGTGTATTGCGAGTGTAATTTGTAGATAAATAGAGCATACAGTACAGGTGTTACGCTGGAATATTTCGCAACATAATGGTGACAACAAAACATTGCTGCTATGGCATTGCTGCTATTGGATGGATTTGGGAACGGGTTTCCAAAACCTGCACAAAATCGAGAAAAATGTCAACGCTGGGTACAGAACTGTGGTCGAAAATAGTTTACCATTGACTATGTTACCAGAGACACCTACATATGTTCGATGCACTTTACCCTGATTTGATCGGCTAATAACATCATGCTCTGCATGACTTTTCATAATTAACAGTTTATTTTCACGTTGTAGCACAATGAATATACTAAACTAGTATATGGTGGCAGAAACACTATGTAGGCTATGTATACATGGTTTACGTTCCTTCCTGAATCCAAACCGTTTGTCAAACATCGAAACGATTCGGTAGGCATACTCAGTACTTAACGTAGTCGGTATTCATCGATTATATAGACTAGAGTAGAGACACAAGAGCTCACGAATCATACAAACATCAATACTCAAACTATATGTAAAGTTTCTACTTAGATCGAAATCGTCGACTCTCAGTTTCCCAGCTAAGTTTGTCACATAAATTGACGTTAGACGTTAAGCGACTCAATTCTGAAACGTCTTCTGCTCCACATGGGGACGTCAGAAAACCAAGATTTCCGGCGTAACGTTATTTTGAGACTAACGTTGGAAATCGCACAGCGGCGCTCATTTATACTCTGTATTTATTTTTTGATGTGCAGTTATCATACTTTATAATCTGTCGAAAATATTATTTTCTGATACCAACGCGCGTCACTATCAGCCAAACACATATTACTATATGATTTTACCTGTATAGCGGCCATTCATAATCTTTAGAACTGGTGGAATAGTGACACAATTATACACTTATTTAATTCCTATAAATAACATGTTATGCCTACTGAGTGGGCATGTACCTTTAATATGATTGAACACATTCCAAACATGCACTAAAATATTTCTACTTCTTAGAAATAGCTGCGTAATTTGGATTTCAAAAAGTTTGGATGACGTTACGTTTGACGTCACGCAACGTGACGTCAAAACGCGGGAAACACGTCACTGTGTAACTATTCATACGCACAGCACAATTATTTTGCTTACACTCTCAAAAAATATGCATATATATCTGACGTGAAGTGTAATAAATATGATATTCCATTGTACATGTTTGAATATCGGAAATAATACACTCATGTCCGTCGGTTTCCGTGCAAGCAACTCGTTCGCCACGCTCACTCTTCGCTTACGCGGAAGCCGACGCACATTCGTGTATTATTTCCCGCTATTCAACATGTACGATGGAATATCATCTATGTAATTTACAGAAAATATTTGTCACATTTTTGGGGCAAAAACTGTCTTTTCGTCTTATTTTACTACCCAAAATCAATTATTTTCCATAAAACATAAAGATCATTTTGGAACATATGTGTATAAAATTGTATTTTATTCAATAAAATTCTTGGTTTTATGCACTTATCTCCATTAGTTTTCAAGTTATTTTAATAGTATTAATATAAAAGCTAATATTTTAGCTGATTGCGGTGCCGTCGCCATTCAAATACATAGATGAAATGAACACAACATGTTGCAAAATTCTGATTTACAAACCTTAATAACTTTTGAACCCCTTATCCGATTTTCAAAATATATAGCTCATTGTAAAGTTCTCGCCATGCCCTACATGGATGTACCATAATTTATATTTCCACTAGAAAAAAAATACCTAAACCCCTACCGGAAGATATCATGCATACATTGGTAAACTATATTGTATGTATACACGTAACCTCGATAAGGCGAAATACACTCGGCTATAAATACACACATGTTCATAACCCGTGTAATTTGAACGTTGCCGTCAGCTTTGGATTTGTGACGCGTGTGAAGTTTATCAAGAGGAATCAAAGTACTGAAAGTACTGAACATAGGGTACTACAAGATTAAACTAGATTGATTGATTGATTGTTTGTGTTGCAGTTTCATTAACCCTTAAAGCGCTGGAAACGACAATTGTCGTCTGCTGTTTTAAATATTTTTATATTTTCTCCTCAAAAACATACTGAGACGATTTTACTGCGCTGCCAAAAAAGGTTTTTAAAGAGATTAAAATATACAAAATGAGCAGACGGCAATTTCCTTTTTCAGCGCTTTAATGGTTAAGGGGTAAACTATTGATATGGCACAAGTACAGTATGCACTGCTACAGTATGTACCAAAACATTCAACAACATTACAGATTATGCATAGCAATATCAGCTAGATACGGTAACAAATATACAAGACATCATCAATTCGAGTATAAATACAGATTCCAGATATCTATGATCATTATAGATATGTTGAAAACTGATTGAAGAGCAATAGTTACAAGAATTCCGCCACGGAAGCGGTGTCGCGCCTGAAAATGCCTTGTCGGTACAAAACAATGTTGTAGCAGGATTTTTGTTAAAGTTTCTGCATAACTTTGACATCATCATGTTTACTTCCGTTTTGTGAAAGAAATAGTTAACCCCGGATCGAGTATATTAAAACATACAAATGACGTCATTGGGGAAACCGCTGACAAAATGTTCAATGTATGGAAGCCCAAACTTGTTATAATTTGTTTTTGTCGTATTTTCAGTACTTGCATTAATATGGGTACTAATCTACGCTGGATGTGTTATACTGTCATTAATTTGTTCCCTGACTGTAATGTATCACTTACTGACTTATTGACCCCCTTCCCTGAACGTAGAATTGACACTCATGTTGGCGTTTATTGGCCACCATAGACAAATGTCAATCATGCCGAATTCTGGAATGTAACTAAAATCCGCTGTAAATCCATCGATAGAATGAGCATTAACATCAGTTAGACCGACACGTGCGAGTTTTGTTTCTCACAGGTGTCGGGTGAGTTTAAAATAGACTGTCGGAAGGTCAAACTTGATATCGTTTGTGTGTTGAACGAAAACTATAGCCTGTTACTACATTTAGCGATGACCGCACAATTTGTGACGCAAATGGGGGCAACTAACAACTTGAAGAACATCCGTTGTTGATATTGTTCAGTGCAAGTAGTTTTTCATAATATTATTTTCAATATTAGCGGTTGCGTATGACAGTTAAACGTTGAGTAACACAATGCATTTTGTTGTTATGGTTACTCCAAGATATCACTACGGACTATCCCATCGAAGGCGGGGGGGGGGGGGGGTCTGGGGCGTGGCTAACTGTCCGAGGCGATTACAATACATAGGTTACCCTATGTGAAAACTACACATCACATCGGTTCGATCTGTCTAACTGACTTTCTGATTTGAATTATTACTAAACGATAATACTTGCGAGCACGTACTTCCTTGCTAACCAGTCGATTGCCACCACATGGTGAACATAGCAGTGACTCGGATCTGCTGGTCCCTACCCCGGAATGCCGACATGGGCGAGGCGAAACGGACCCTTTTCGCATCAATGCCCGGTAATGCTTGCAATACTCGTACGATGACATCTCTCGTGACTACCTGTCTTCAACCACGCACAATTAGTCTTAACTCGAACCATTGTGTGATGATGATGATATATACTGAGTATAACCTAATGAGACTTATCTCTAACAGGACGTCAGAGGTGGTGACATCTCGCATTACCATCTCGTATGAGACGTCAAACAACACCTTTTTGATCACAATGGTTTCTTGATGTACCATTTGTATTATTAAATGGCCGTTCCGCCTTGATTTGTCACGTGGTCTCCGGCTTATTGACACTTGAATGAGGAGCAGTTCATGTAAGCGGGAACCATACTAGATAACTGGCACACAAGCCATTCCTGGGAAATTCGCCGCTCGACACAGTGACAGTTGCCAGATTACGACCACAGGTATGCTGACTGACGACATACCCGACGACACCCCGACTACATACGAGATTATTGGAATAAGAAAATGATATGTCCAGGCTCGGTCAAGGAGTACATGTGCATGTTTACTCCTGGTCTAGGCGGACATGTCCATCCATCAGACCCAGGCGCGGCGCAGCAATCATAATAACAGCAAAACGGTTAGAATCTTGTGTAAATGTACAAATACATATTTTGAGAAATGCGAACAGCCCAGATCACACTGTGTAATATTCGGTAAAGTAAATATATATGGGCCGCGCTCTGGGAAAACCAGCCTTAAAGGCCCTGAACGGCTTAGTATTACAATTTTCCGATTTTTTCAAACACAAAAACATGTTTGGCAACTGATTTAGTACACAAAACTAACATATATTGCCTAATAGATACATCTCAAGTCTTGAGATTTACATCGTAATCGCAATGTGCAAAATGACCATATTGACAATTTCATTTCCGTAACCCAACGGCTTCGGTTCGGAAGCGAGTCACTAAATTCCGGCTATCGGAATTCATCGGCCGCGAATCGGGGAGTTGACAAGTTGACCCGAGCGTCTATCGGAAAATCGATCGGGCTTTGAAACACTCACCTGCTGTTTGTTTATCAACAACTATTGATATTTTCACCGACTACAAACTCATTGTTGTACCAAAATGAATGCAAACAGTTTCAAAGTGTGTGTAAATAGAAATCTGTTGGATTTATGTGTGGGAAAACCCAATAGGAGGCCAAATTCGGCAACTTGAGCCGTATAGAGGCTTTAATGACAACATTTTCGATTTTCACTTTTTTACATTTTCTGATGCGGACACCTTTCAAAAACAATATCCTGAAAACAAAATGCAATTATTTTTCATAGTTTTTGTTTTATCTCACTTTATGTAGCACCATGTGAATCACGCACGAAAAAAAAAAACGTAACGTCATCGAGAAAATGACGTTATTGAAACGGCGACATTTGTACAATGCAACCCAACAGCCTACAGTACGTTGCTGATATTAGTTACACTAAACGTATCTACAAGTGTTAGTATGTATTCTATCAAACATTGAACAGAATAAAACAATGATATGCACATGTAGTGAACAAAACAAACGCACCACTATCGATTTTAAATCTATAATTAGCCGATCTGCGGCTTCGTAATTTGTACCATCGCCATAATAGATTCATAATGACATACATGTGTCGTCAGAAAGCTACATTGCACTTATTTCAGAATTTAGGCCAGAATATAATTGACGTCATTTACAGTTAATTTTGTGCTGTCATTTATTGATGTAGACATTACGTCACCGAAGACCAACAAAACTAAACGGCATTCCTGGTGTTTGAAATAGTAAATTATATGAGCATCGTGTCGGTGATTGAAACAAATTAATTTGTTTTCTGTAGAAATGAATGACCAGAATTTGGATAGGTCTATGGCTGCACATATCAATGACTTTGAACAGCGCCTGATGGGGTCTAGAGGGTAGTCGGACACCCCCGGGGATTTTTAAACAAACTAAAAATCGACTGTCCATTCCTGACTCTCGGAATTATATTTACATCTCAGAAAGCGGGAGAAACGTTTTCGATTGTAGCCAATATGACTGACGGACGGGCTAATGTACATGTACCCCATACTAGCAGGTAGCAGGTCTATGGGAAAATGCTACGCTGGCCGCCATTCCCTCGGCTTCCCACCGCCGCCACTGCCCCTCCCCCTCCCCCCACACACACCCCCCCCCCCCCCCCCCCCCCCTACACACCGATGATTTCTTTTTGTAAGTTTTCTTCAAATTTATGTTCGCATTTATCAACTGTACTATGTAGACTCCTTCATATATTTGTTATTTTCGTGACTGATGTCAGTGCGACCACATACGTATTTATTTAGAAAATGGAATTCATAGTTGTTAAAATCGGAAGTGACCAACAGAACATTCAAAGCAAAATTATCCATTACTATGTATTTTTATATTTGTATGGGTTTGAATTTGCATGTGACACAATACCAACACACGAACTACTAAAACATGTTTCGCCCAGTGTCACCATGATGCGATATGCCAGGAGCCGTGTATATTTGGCATTACCATAATTTGACATCTATGATATGCTTATTTTTCTGAAAATCTCCAAATTGTATTATATTGATTTTAGAAACATTCGACAGGCGAAACAGTAAATTAAACGAATTAACCCATGTGCCCAGTTCTATTCGTGACCATTTTTATCCAGAATACCTGTCCCAGTTAATGAGCCAACTGTTTACATCTTCGTTAATAAAAGTAACGTTTGTGGGCACACTTCCACGAATTCCACGTAATCTGAACAGGACCGTTTAGCACAATTAGTAAAGAGCGCGCACATGCGCCCCGGGTTCGATCCTCAATTTGTAAGTACATTTATAGCTGATGGTGGTCGCCAGACAGGATACGTTTGTTTTATTTGAGTATTCCGGTTTCAACCCAAAATAAGAAACATACAGACGCGTCCGTCTACACCGACTACACTTGTTCCCGCGTTTGTTTGTAATTGTTGTATAAATAATTATAAATAAAGTTTAAAAGAAATATTCGCAATATGATTGATTACATGCTAAAAAATATCGGTCGTATGGTTATTTAGTTTCAAATTTCAGGGCACAAGTCGTCCATATATATTATAAAAATCATTTGCAATATGCCCATTTGTATAAAAAATAATCGACAAAATCACTACGTGTTTTCTTGAAGGAAACCGAAAAAAACAGACAACTTTCTGAACCACTATGAAAACAACTAAAATTCTGCTACGTGTATCCAACATTAAAATGTGTGTGAGCCACAAATAGTAAAGCGTACGGTTATAAATAGGACAACTTATTGCAATGACGCAACTATTTCGAGTGTCAAAATCCGACGTTACGTTGGTAAATTTAAGCGTAACTTTGCGACGTTATTTTCAGGCTTTCATGACGTTGTCATTAAGGCTGGTTTTCACAGAGCGCGGCCCATATATATTATATTTGTTATTCGATTGTGAATATAATATGCATTGTGTATAACTGATTATTATTATTTCAGGTCAATGATTTAGCGAAGGAACGCGTATTCGCTTATTACATTGTTTGGTCACTCTTTGCCTATTGTTCAGTTTTAATTTTTTTATTTCCATACATAGTCATATACAAACAATAAATGAGTTACAAGCAGTTTAACAACATGAATTTATAGGTTACACTCCTTGTTTACAATCAACTATGAGTACATGTATTGTAAATAATTATAGATTATTGTTCATACATGGTTAGGTTGGATTTATTTAAGAATGTTATTTAGATGAGAGAATAGAGTTGAAAATGAGATGGTGAAATAGGTTTAGTGAATAATAACTGAGCAACACATCACGATACAATACTATTACGGTATATGCTGTTATACCTAACTGTAATATGTGTATGTATAATCAGAAGGTTCGTGTATCTCTAAATGAGTGTTAGTCTAATTGGATAACATTCCATTTTCGTTCATGAACTATGAGCTTATTTCTATTCATTGCAATTTCTTTTTCAATATTTTGTGTTGCCTATTGTTAGGCCTTCACCATTTATCAATTATACTATAATATTTCTTTAAACCGAAACCTCCGACCCATTCACACTATAATATCAATTTACCGAACTGACCATTTACCGAAACCGTAAATCGCTGACGACACTAAGCTGAAGTTGCCCGCCGGAAGTTAATCCCGTAAAGAATCTGTCCTACACATCCGCCGGAAATGGCGTACACTATGGCTGTCAGAAATGGCTAATCTACCACCCCAAAATTAAAATGGCACGACGGCTAGCCAAACAAGTGTGTTAATCAAGAGTACCATGTCCCGAGTGTGCGTCGGCACCGGTTGATTCGGGTGTGATTCCCGTTTTCAAGTATGGTGGTCAATTGAAGTCAGAAATGCACGAAATTGACTTTGTAAATAGTGTTGATGACGTTACAGTTTGTGTTAATGTTAATTTAAATAGTTTTTCTAATGATCTCTGTGTTTCTAGTCAGTCCAACAACCACCAACATAATATAAATGTTTTGCATGTTCATACAAATACATTTACTCATTCAAATGAAGAAATACATGTACATGTGCCAATAGTTTCTAGTCAAGACAGTTATAGTTCGTCTGTTGAAAGTGATTCTAGTGAACTTGAAAACAGTGATAATTATATTATTTAGTTATTTGTGCTCTTTTAAGGAATATCACACAGGTGTTTCGAAACTGAAGTATGGTAGGTGTGACTATAAAGGTTTTTCTGACGAATGGAATAACATAGATTGGAATGAAGAATTTGGTGACTGCGACATAAATGGTATGTGGGATGTTTTTGCTAGCCTATATGAAGACTCTGTAACCAAACATGTACCAAAAGTAATACCTAGGAAAGGCTGTAAATCAAACCCACTCTGGATAACTAGTGTCTCGTTAAAATGTATTAAAGACAAGAAACACGCGTGGTCCCGTTACCAAGCCACAAGATGTCCTGCGGATTTCGCAAGTTATAGCAGAATACGAAATGCTACAACTGAAAGTATTCGGAAAACAAAACGAAACTACGAAAAGTGGATTGCAGCAAAGGCGAAGACAGAAAGTAAACATTTCTGGAAATATGTGAAAAGTAAGATAAAAACTGTATCTAATGTGACAAATCGTATCAAAGATGATGGGTCAATAACGAAGACTGAGCTGGAGAAAGAAGTGTTGAATAGTTTCTTTGCTAGGGTTTTTACGCGAGAAAATATTACAAATGTTCCCGACTTACCAGATCGTACCTTTAATGTTCCCCTTGAAAATATACAACTTGATGTAGACTGTGTTGTGAAAATCCTACTTGGACTAGATGGTGGTAAATCGATGGGTCCTGATGAGTTGAATCAATTATTATTAAAGACAATGGCTCAAGTATTTTCAACCCCGCTATTACTAATATTCCAAAAATCTATTGATTGTGGCAAGATACCTAAAGTATGGAAAGATGCTCGTGTCACTCCATTATTCAAGAAAGGAACCAAATCATCTCCTGGTAATTACCGGCCTGTAAGCCTCACGTCTATAGTTTGCAAATGCCAGGAGAAATTAATACGTTCTGCTGTTATTGAACACCTGAATAGGAATAATCTCATATCTAGTGCACAGTTCGGATTTCGCTCGGGTCGTTCCTGTGTTCTTCAACTACTTGATGTAATGGAAGACTGGTCTACTTTTATTGAGAACAATAACTCTTGAGATACAGTGTACTTAGATTTCGCAAAAGCGTTTGACAGTGTAACTCATCAACGTTTACTACACAAACTTTCATCATACGGCATTAAAGGCAATATATTATCATGGATCTCAGACTTTCTATTGGAACGTCGACAATATGTAGCTGTTAAGGGATATTGTTCGTCATGGCAGGATGTTATAAGTGGTGTACCCCAGGGCAGCGTCCTAGGACCTATATTGTTTATTATTTACATAAATGACCTACCTGAAGTAGTTGATTGCACAGTTAAGATATTTGCTGATGATACTAAACTATATTCACAGGATAGTGATTATAATATAATTCAACAGGACCTGAACTCCCTATGTAGTTGGGCAGATCTATGGCAACTAAGGTGTAATGTCAACAAATACAAAGCCATTCATTATGGTACTCATAATCAAGAACATCTGTACTCAATGAACTCTGTTAATCTGGAAACTGTGTCTGAAGAGAAGGATCCAGGTATAACATTCCAACACAATCTGAAATTCAGCAGTCACATTGCCTCAAAAGTTAACAAAGCCAATACCATGCTCTCATTAATTGTTCGTTCCTTCGATTACATTGAAAATGACCCATTCCTCATGCTCTATAAAGCTATGGTAAGACCACTTATTGAATATAAAAATACTATTTGGTACCCATTATTGAGGAAGGACATAATTAGTGTGGTAAAAGTTCAGAAACGAGCAACCAAGATTGTACCTCAGCTGAAGGACCTTGAATATATGGACAGACTGAAATAACTTTAACTACCAACATTAGCACATAGGAGAAGAAGAGGGGATATGATTCAGACTTTTAATATTATTCGCGGTATAGAAGACATTCCATCTGACAGATTCTTTACAATATGCCATTCGAGGACTCGTGGACATGATTATAAACTGGCAAAACCACGTTGTATAACATCATTTCGCCTACAACAGTTTTCACAGAGGATAATAAACGATTGGAACTCACTCCCGAAGTATGTTGTAAACTCAAATGACGTGAATGATTTCAAATCGAAACTCGACCAATACTGGAACCACGATACTATATACCAATTTTAACCACGTTATATATGTTAATATACATACATATATACAACCAAATGTGACATTAAATACTACAAACATGTACCCTAAATATACTAATCAAACCATACAAGATACACAGTATCCGAAGAATTGCTGAAGAAAATGGGCTAAAAAAGGAGATTCCTCCGTACTTCAGAGCCCAGAAACCATCGTAGAGGTATCATAGAGGTAACTAGGAAAATCGACCACCACCTACAACAAAGTGCTATGGCGGCTGGCCAAACAAGCCAAGTTGCCCAAGTTGCACATAGATACTGTGTTGTAGTACCATGTCCCGAGTATGCGTCAGCACCGTCGGATTCGGGCATGAATCCCGTTTTCAAGTATGATGGTCAATTGAAGTCAGAAATACACGAAAATAGGAAAATCGACAACCCCCTACAACAAAGTGCTATGGCGGCTGGCCAAACAAGCCAAGTTGCCCAATGTGGACATATAATGTGTTGTAGTACCATGGCCCGAGTATGCGTCGGCACCGTCGGATTTGGGCCTGAATCCCGTTTTCAAATATGGTGGTCAATTGAAGACAGAAATGCACGAACATTGGGAAATCGACCACCCCTACAACAAAGTGCTATGGCGGCAAACCAAACAAGCCAAGTCGCCCAATGTGGACATATACTGTGTTGTAGTACCATGTCGCGAGTATGCGTCGACACCGTTTTCAAGTATGGTGGTCAGTTGAAATCAGAAAGCCATGTTTATCGGAAAATTGACAACCCCCTACTTTAAAATGGCATGGCGGCTGGTCAAACAAGTCAAGTTACACAATGTAGACATATACTGTGTTGTAGGACTATGTACCGAGTATCCATCGGCACAGTCGGATTGGGGCCTGAATCCCATTTACTATTATGGTTGTCAGTTGAATTCAGAAAGACACGAAAATAGGCCACCCCTAAATTAAAATGACATGGCGGCTGGTCAAAGAAGCAAAGTTGCCAAATGTATGCATATAGTGTGTTGTAAGACTATGTCTCGAGTATCCGCCGGCACCATCGGATTAGGGCATGAATCCCATGTACTATTATGGTGGTCAGTTGAATTCAGAAGACACGAAAATAGGCAAATCGACCACCACTAAATTAAAGTGGCATGGCGGCTGGTGAAACAAGTCAAGTTGCCCAATGTAGACATATAGTTGTAGGGCTATGTCCCGAGTATCCATCGGCACAGTCGGATTGGGGCCTGAATCCCGTGTTCAAGTATGGTGGTCAGTTGAAGTTCAGAAAGCCACGTTTATCGGCAAATCGACAACCCCCTAATTCAGAATGGCACGGCGGCTGGTGAAGCAAGTCAAGTTGTCCAATGTAAGCACATACTGAGTTGTAGGACTATGTCCGGAATATCCGTCTGCACCGTCTGATTGGGGCCTGAATCCCATTTACAAGTATGGTGGTTAGTTGAAGTCAGAAAGCCACGAAAATTGGCAAATCGAACACACCCTGAATTAAAATTACATTGCGGCTGGTCAAACAAGCCAAGTTGCGCACTGAAGACACATACTGAGTAGTAGGACTATGTCCCGAGTATCCGTCGGCACCGTTGGATTTGGGCCTGAATCCCATTTACAAGTATGGTGGTCAGATGAAGTCAGAAAGCCACGAAAATAGACAAATCGACAATCCCCTAAATAATATGGCATGGCGGCTGGTCAAACAAGCCAAGTTGCCCAATGTAGGCACATACTGAGTTGTAGGACTATGTCCCGAATATCCGACGGCACCGTCGGATTGGGGCCTGAATCCCATCTAAAGGTATGGTGGTTAATTGAAGTCAGAAAGCCACGAAAGCTGGCAAATCGAACACCCCCTAAATTAAAATGGCATGGCGGCTGGTCAAACAAGCCAAGTTGCCCAATGTAGACATATACTGAGTTGCTATGTCCCGAGTATCCGTTGAGACCGTCGGGTTGGGGCCTGAATCCCATTTAATATTATGGTGGTCAGAAAGCCACGAAAATAGTAAAATCGACCACTCCCTAAATTAAAATGGCATGACGGCTAGCCAAGCAAGCCAAGTTGCCCAATGTAGACATACTCAGTTGTAGGGCTACCTCCCGAGTATCCGTTGGCACCGTCGGATTGGGGCCTAATATCCATTTAGAAGTATGGTGGTCAGTTGACGTCAGAAAGACAGGAAAATGGACAATCGTCTATATTAAAATATCCCCATCTCACTCTCTGCTACTCATCTGTCCACTTCTCTTGTGTCCACCTCTCTCCATCTCCTCCCTCTGTTTTCCTTTCTCCAACTCTCTTCTCCCTTCTCCCATATTCCCCCTTATCTCCATATCGCACCCTTGTCTAATCACACTCTTTTCCCGTCGGTAAATATCTCTCTTTCTACCTCTCTTCCAACTTCTCTCCACGTCTCTGCACCCCCTATCCCCCCATATGTCGACCTGTTTTCAACTACATGTATCTCCACTCTCTTTCCACCTCTCTGTATGTCCACATTACTCCACCTCCATGTCTTCCTTCATGTGTCCGCCACTCTCCATCTCCCTCTCTTTCCTCGTGTATCCGCGTCGCTCTATCTCACTACCTTCCCTCGTGTTTCCACATCACTCCATCTCCCTCTATTCCCACGTGTGTTCACCTCTCTCTATCTCCCTCTATTTTATCGTGTGTCCACCTCTCTCCATCTCACTGTCTTCCCTCGTGGGACTCACTGGGTCCACCTCACACCACCCCAATGTTGTCTTCCCTCATGTGTCCACCTCTCCCCATCTCTGTCTCTGCCGTATATATAGATCGTACAACTTTACATTTCCTTCCATCACTCTTCCCCGTCTGTTCACCTCTCTCCATCTTCAGCTCTCTCTCTCTCTCGCTCTTCCCCGTCTGTTCACCTCTCTCCATCGCATGTCCACCTATCGACCACCGTCTCCCTCTCTTCCCCAATTGACCCCAGCTCTCGCCATCTCCGCCTCTCCTACCTCTGTCCACTTCTCTCTGTTTGCCTCTCTTCCCCGTATCTCCAACTCTCTCCACATTTCTCTCTTCATTTACCACTCTGTTCCGTATGTTGTAATATGGAATTAGCTAAGTGTATGTAGCATACTATAATTATTTGGCGGCCATCTTGGATGCATATTTCTCAAAATTATCACTGATGACAGCGTAGATATACATGTAGATGGACAACCAAACCTCCAGAAAAAAATATATCGTTTTCCGTCTGTCCAACTAACACAGTCAGTGATAGAGCAACATGATTTTGGGAAAATCGTGTGGTACAGTTAGTTAACCGTGCGGATACTTTTGATAACCTCATTTTTGAACGACGTCTATATATAGTAATGGTCATAAATAGATAAACAAAGAGCAATATTACGGGAATGGAGTACACTCTGTAAATATAGATTATTCTTAATTGAAGGAAATGGCCTTATATGCAAGACACAAGACCGGACCATATGAGCGACAGGACAGGTCCCCACCACTCACGGGCATGGTCCATTACCCCGGGATAATTAATGGAGTAATTTTAATGGAGGCTGAAAAGTGTGCAAAGACGGAATTTTCGGCAAAACGGCCAAGAGAGAGAGAGAGAGAGAGAGAGAGAGAGAGAGAGAGAGAGAGAGGGGAGAGAGATATATATATATATATATATATATATATAATATATATAGAGAGAGAGATAGAGAGAGAGAGAGAGAGAGAGAGGCGGAGAGAGAGAGAGAGGGAGAGATAGAGAGAGAGAGAGAGAGAGAGAGAGAGAGAGAGAGAGAGAGAGAGAGAGATGGGAGAGAGATGGAGAGAAAATGAGATAGCGATCAACAGATGGATGGAGAAAGACAAATGTATAAATATATGTAGAGGGAGGTAAATGGAAAGAGAGAGGAGATTGTGAGAGAAGTTGGCAGACGGGGGAGATATAGAGAGCTGGATGCAAGGGCGAAGAGAGGGTGATTTGTCTGTTTTCGTGCATTTCGGACTTCAATTGACCACCATACTTGAAAACGGGATTCAGGCCCGAATTTGACAGTGCCCACGCACACTCGGGCCATGGTACTACAACACAGTATAGGTGCACATTGGGCAAATTGGCTTGTTTGGTCAGCAACGGCGAAACGATCCAATTGTGCTACAGGAAGTCATTCGCATCTTATTAGTTAATGTATAGTTAAGTAAGACGAAAATGTGTGCTAGTGTATGATGGTAGTATTGCGTGGAAGAAAATGCGTGACAACTTCAGCTCGGCACTTACGGCCTAGGAAAACGTGAACATGAACGGATACGCGTACCTGATTGTGTTTGCCGCCGTTGGTAGGTGAAGCTAGGGCGACGACAGGACCGGGGGGGGGGGGGGGGGCACACTCCACATACAGGCCACACTCACTTACTCGAATTCGAAGGGAGATAAAAAAAAATACTTTGAGTTAACCGTAGTTTGACGTATCCGTAGTACGCAACATGTCGGACAACAAACTATTTTATTGACAGTTAGAACCAAATGATTACTTGCTGATGTAGCATTGAGTAGTAAAAATGATTTATTTTAGCAATTAAATGTACATGGATACATGTTAAATGCTGTTTATAAGACTAATCATATTTAAACACTTTCGGTTTGTTTACAAATACACATATGCATGTCTGTGTGTAATTAATAGATAACCCGGATGTGGCACACGTGACATGTGCATGTAGCGATATGTACATATTCAGTTCACCAATGAAATAAATAATAACAAGAACATCATATTTTATGAATTATTTTAATAAATTATACACGGAAACAACACAAAACAACAAGAAATACTGATTTGTAACACTATTATAAATGATTATTTCTGACCAGACTTGATTGTACGAACTAATAATGTTTAGAACATAAAACTCGCCCATTCAATGTTTCGTCCCTATACTGATGCTGTCACATTCAGGAGATATATACACACGATCGAGTGTGAAATATTTCACTCATTTCTAATCGCGCAACTTGTGTTCACTTTAATTAACGTTCGAGTAAAAGCATTTAATGCCAGTCCAATTAAAATAGTTGCCATTTATTGCTCACCACTTAATGATCACCGACGGTCATTTCGGGAGGCCTGTGCAAATTTGAAACTTTATCAATGTTTTTGAAAATTCTACAGGAAAATACCACTTTACAAGAGTATGCCTTCATGACTGTATATCAAGACAGTCACCAAGGTGTATGCTCACGTGGCTAAAACAACAACAACAAGTTATGAAACTCCCAGAAGTCCTCCGATTCAAAGTACGTATTCTTCTATTTCGTCGTTATTATGTAAAGTATTTTGATAAAATATGGCGCACCAAACGCGTCTTGTTAAGCTGCATTTGGTGGTCTCGGTACTTTGGCCGAAACTTCTGTACGACATAAGTATGTGCCGAACTCCCTGGACCCCAAATGCAGATCATCAAGACTTGTTTGCTGCGCCATATCTCATCAAAATCCGTTGGAAATTATCAAATAATACTTACTTTCGAGTGGGCCTGCTTTCAGCACTTTCAGCCAGTGTTGTTCTTGTTGTAACCACGTGATCATGCACCTTGGTCATGAAGTCACGACTATTACTGAACCTCATTTTTTTGGAGCCATCTGTATTATAGGAATGAATCGGCTTTTTGTGGAATTTATCGGGGTATAAACTTAGAAATGTCGCGGGAAAACTGGACGAAGGCCGGAAGGCCTCGTCCAGTATTCCCGCGACTTTTCCAAGTTTATATCCCCGAGAAATTCAACAAAATGGCCATTCATTCCTTATAATTCCAGAATTTGAAATAAATTCATCAAGAAAATGTGTTTATTTTCCGTTTTCTTAAGAATTATTTTAACTGCGCCTGACGGTTACGGAAAGTAGTTCGGCGTGGGAGTTTACTGGGATATAAATTTTGGACATAGACTTGCTACGGGCCAATCAAATGTTAGGGAATTGTGAAAATATTTTTGTGCTGGAATTATATGTATATATTGTTTATGCTTAAAGGTACATGCCCACTCAGTAAGCACAAACTGTTCTTTATATTTCGGAGACATTTTGTGACAAAATAAACATTCATTCACCATTAACCCAGGTATTGATTGGCATTATTATACATTTAATAACAGACGTAAATGTCCACACTGATATCAGGGGCGATAATCGTATTTCCTTAAAATGTTAACGGACATTACTATTTACTCTCTGTATTTATTTTTTGATGTGCAATGATTGTAATTTATAATTTGACGAAAATATTATTTTTTTCAAATGACCCATTTAATTAGTATAAATAATTTACAAATGCCATGCCTCATTTACATATGAAAATAGCATGATACCACCACGTGTCACTATCAGTAAAATTAATATTACTAAATGATTATTACTGTATAGCGGGCACTTAATGTTTAGAACTGGTGGAATAGTGACGCAATTATACACTTATTTAATTCCTATACATAACATGTTGTGCCTACTGAGTGGGTATGTACATGCACACTCAGTAAGCGTCTTTATATTTCGGAGACATTTTGTGGCAAAATAAACATTCATTCAACATTACCCCAAGAATTGGTTGGCATTATTAGAGCGGGGTGGGTGGAGCATTTGATGGGTAATTTAACGATCGGGAATTCCGACTGGAGACCTTGTTTGGCCCTCACATACGTCTTTGGCATTTTGTATGTGACAGTTGAATCTGACTGTACCTACATGTAGTTCCGAGTGCATGCTTCTAATTACATTTCGTTACACTGCATCACATAAGAGTTATGACGGATTAATTCCAGCACAAAAATATTTACACAATTCCCTAACATTTGATTGGCTCGTAGCAAGTCTCTGTCCAAAATGTATATCCCAGTAAACTCCCACGCCGAACTACTTTCCGTAACCGTGAGGCGCAGTTAAAATAATTCTTAAGAAAACGTAAAATAAACACATTTTCTTGATGAATTTATTTCAAATGCTGGAATTATAAGGAAGGAATGGCCTTTTTGTTGAATTTATCGGGGATATAAACTTAAAAAAAGTCGCTGGGAATACTGGACGAGGCCTTTTTTACACAATTAAAATTTTGAAATACCCATTGCTTCAGAAATGATGGAGTGACAATACTCAATTACTAATTCCTTATCTGGAGCGCAGCAACCCTTTGCCTATAAAGCGGAAAACGTGCAGCTAGGTTATCGATGGAAATCGATATTGTAAGTTAAGGTATGACTGTATACTTTATTGTATCATTTTTAAAGTCAAAATTCTCAAACATAAAACTGCGAAAGTACCTCATGTAATATACCCAATCATTCGTTGCAAAGCGTAGCAGCCCATAAAGTAGGTAACATGTGTAGTAATGCAAACATATTGAACTGTGGGTGAAAATGGGGTGTTTTGACGTTTGACACTCAGAGAAAAATGTTCAATAGGAACTGGAATAAAAAATGCATAGCTTGCTGTACCTTGGTCACTGGCAGCAGTTTATATCATTTATTACAGTTCAATTATGTAATGGAGGTATTGGCCAGTTTCTGTTTGTAAAACTTTGAGAAATAGTAAAAAAATAATCTTCATTTTGAAAGTAGACCCAGAAATGTATGGTGGTCAATAATTGCAAATATAATGTGAAAGTTATCTCCCTTGTTTATATAATACATTATATATGCATCGTACACAGGTTTGAATGTACAGTAAAATACAGCAAAACATGTGCTCCATGAAAGCATAAAAAATAATAATACCATTGTATTGTAAATGTATATCTAGAAGGGACAACCCATGTAAATTAAAGAATTTTTTTTATTACACTGCAATATAATTACATGTACATGTACATGTATGTGGATGTGACGGAAGAAATGGGGCTTATGGGTTTTGTGCCCAATGTAGCTCCTCAGACTGATCAAATACATGTAGCAAACTCCTGTAGCCTGATAATGATCTATAGTGCTTGTTAGAAGCAGGACAGATGATACACTAATGGAATGGTGAACAGTGCAGATTCTGATCAGACTGTGCGGATGCACAGACAAATCTGGGTCTGCACTGGTCGCAAAATACATAAGCACAATTTCTCCAGTCACAGCCACATATAGTTTCCAACCAAAAACTAATTGATCATTAACAGACAGCTCAGAGTTTTTCATGTCTAACTGTAAGGCTAATTGTGGCATGTATCTGTGTGTAAATTGAGCGTATGGTCACACTGTGTCCGCACCACACCACATACATATTCAATTTTAAAATGTGTAGATTTGATTTATTGGTGTTTAATGGCATATCAACAGCTTGAATCAGGTTTCTGGTGACAAACACCCCCATGCTGATGTTCAGTTGCATCATTTGGCAATAACAGTTTTTGTGATTGCGAGCGTGTTCCAGCATGTCCGACACCACCGAGCAGCGAGACGCAGTTGACTTCATCGACACGGAGAGAATGTCATCGTCGCTGTTGTACATGTAGTCGTGGAGTTGTATTAGTAGACCTGCAGCATAGACATATGGATGAACAATAGTATTGATTGACTGTGGTACCATTTGGTGTATTGCCAGCCCTGTAACAACAGATTCATGGGTAATATTTTTCATTCACTGATACCTAATAATAAGACCAGGATGCGAAATGAAGTTATCAGTTGAATCAATGGCATTAACTCAAGTAAAGCCCTTCTTGAATGAAGATCTTCATTATATTGCGAGTGTAGTGCTGGTAAATGCTAAGTTGTTCAGAATATGTTCACCTGACACCAGCCCAGGGTCCATCATTATGAAGTTATTCTAAGCATAATATGCTTAGAATAACTTCATAATGATGGACCCTGTTTAATTAATTAAGAATTTGGTAATATTATTACCAAATTCTTAATTAAACACAGTTGATTCTATTGATTTTAACTACAAGTCTTGATTTTATGCACGCTCAGAATGACTTGATCATTCAATCCCCTGTTTACAAAAGAGGTCTGTATTTGCATGCAGCTGCACATACAAGCAAACTATTGAGGGCGTACACAACAGTGGATGTGCACGAGACTAGGTTTGATCACGACTATAGAGTACATATTCAAAGCATTATAGCATTGGCCCTGATTCTACAATTCTTGTATAAAATGTTACTGTAAGCTCACACAAGGATTTACTTCATAGAACACCATCCATTGTATCGCGGAAAATAGCCTTGTAAATGTGATTGATTATTTGCATAAAGTGTAGCTGACCCTGTTATTCTTAGTGTATACTATACTGTGCATTGAATTGCCCTCTGAGCCATCTTAACATGGACAAGCTATCACATCTTGTAGCGTTTGACACAGACAGATCATAATTTGACACAATACGCTAAATACATTTGTAGTGCAATAGGTTATACAAATATTTATACCCGTCCTACCCATTATCAGATTATAGGTATTTGTTAAAACGCAATACATCTCTATATATATTATCTAGAGTGTACAGTCATATAGGCTATGATATCTTACCTGGACAGAGAGTATTTATCATGTATACTGCAGTGAGAGCAACAAGGAATACTGATTGTGTATGGACTTGTGCTGCTATCATAAAGGTGTTGCTAGCAGAATATATGTGGTACACCTGCCATACCTGTAGGTATAAAATCAGGTGAGTGGAATGAGCTGATGATTTAAACAGTGTAACATGGCCATTGTCGATTTTTGGAAATGACAAAACTAATAACCCAGGTATAAAACATGGTGTACACATTGACATGATGTAATTGATAGCACATTGTAAATAATAAATAATTAACTGTGGAAGATGGTATACCAAACTTTATTAGAATATCTGTAGTATATGTTTTTTTGTCTGTGTCAAACGCCATAAGAGGTGAAATTGACTGACGGCTTGTGCATACTAAGATGGTTGAGACGGCAACTCCAGATGACGTATAGGATAATGACATAAACAAGATAATGTTCACATATATGTTATACATATGTGCCATCACATTTACAAAGCAATTATGGTTGAATCAAAAGATGATCAGGTATGTAGTGAGTCCATAGGCCAATTGGTTGTCCGATCAAGCCAGATGTGCTACAACACGTACCTTGGTCTATGTTCCAGATATAATCTGGTGTTGATGTTTTGTACTTCTGTCCAAAACACTAATTCCTTCTCTGATAGCTCCCAGTCCACCTGAAATACATGTACACAAGATGTGAGTACCCGCATTGATTAGGATGTCAATGTGGGTCCAATTTGCCCTTTAATCAGGGGCGGCGGAAGTGGGGGGGCACCCTGCCCCCCACCCCAATAATTTTGTTGGGGAGGCCTGGCCCCTCCATAATTCTGTAATAAAGCACATACTAGTCTCATCCTCAAACTTGCTGAGAATGCAGGAAATGGCGTTTCACGCCTTAGATTTCACAAATTTCCGTGTGAGCATGCCCCCGGACCCCCCTAGCAACATTGGGCCCTTTGGACCCTCAAGATTGGCACACCATCCCCCCCCCAATAATTTTCCGATTCTGCCCACTATGTTAGTAGGCCAGTGGAGTTAGTACTGCATGTGGGCATGTGCTTATACCTTTTGAGCACATTTTCTGATCAAATTCATAGTTCCACGTCCAGGACTGAGCTTGGCTCAGCCTTCACCAATCCAACCTCATATTTGTTTGCATGACAACAGGATATGCAGATACAAACATAATTGAAATGTCAATCATGCTTCTAAGATGCACTATATATCGCCGTCAGGCTACAGGAGTATGTTTCAGCTACACTCGTCACAAATCCCATACTCCCTATTTATCCAGTCACAGCCACATATAAATCATAATCGCAGTATTATTACAATGAAACCCATGAATAGTTTTCACACACTGGCTCCTTGGATGTCAACGGAAAAGTTATACTGTATTTTTGTTTCTATTTGTACCAAATAGTAATTACAATGAGATTTGGGTAAATCGTGCCACCCCTCTTTCATAACGTAAACTTTTCTTCTCTTCACAGGTCTATATGTGTCTTCACACGCCTATTCACAATAACTTTCAGGGCATGAACACATGATTCATAATGCCTGGGTACCTTAACTATCACTATTTGTGCACGATGTCTACCACCAGGTAACCCAAGCCTTTTGGTTGGTAAGGGGCACATCGAGCCATCAGATGATGAGTTAACAACTATAATACAATTACAAGATTAATGCATTTGTATTATGTCTGCATTAGTGAATAGTCTATAGGATGTACGTGGTTACTTACAGAAGGTGTCTGTGGTAACGTGGTGTTGGTGGTCCTAGGAACTTCGTGACACGCCCGATATGTTTGAGGGTTAGAGTTGAATACAGCCTGAAAGTTGAATAAGCTGGACGTGAAACATGTATGAAATGCGATAGTGGCTTCCATCATCGATGACTAACCAAGGTTCTCATTGGTTAAGACTTACATCGTGAACCAATCGTAGAACGTATATCAAAGGTTATGTAGTACTGTGTAACAAAGATAACGGACAGGAGACGCAAAGGGTGACTTAATGTGCGCAAAGGCCCTAATGGGGCGCAATGGTCGTAAAACATTATCATATCCATTATATTACAGTGCCAATTGTAGTCGCGGGAAGTAACTCTGCAAAATCATTAAAATATTCCCGTATCGTCCGTACCCAGACTTACGATGCTCTCCATACATGCAGGTAACCGTATCTCCTGCAGAGTAACGAATCAGATCCGATTCGCACTTTAGCTGTTCATTATGAAATGAACATATTACAATAGTTCTGTCATAAATTTACAAATGTAGTTTGCATGTTGTGTAAATGTCATGACTAACTCACTATGGGGAGAATGTGTGTATTCGTGCCCGGCTAGCTCAGTCCGTTAGAGCGAATGCGATGGTACTGTGCTGTGTTTGGGGCGGACCCACCGCTAGCTTAACCAGTTCACCGAATAAAGACCAACACGGATGTTTCTCGTTTTACGGTGTAATGTAGGTAAAAGCTGAAATACAAAAGAAACAGTACTATGTTTCATGTAAAATCCTGTATTAATGTGAGCAGTGTACATCTAGATCATTTACTGACTAGCTAACGAACAGGGTAGACCCGGATGATACTGCATGGGATAATCCTCTTGCAACAAACCTCACATTTGAACGACTGTTGACCTGTGTGAATACGTAAATGCTTGTAGAGACTATAGCTTTGTACACGCTTTGGAGTGCAACTCGTGTATGAAACAGTATGCAAATGATGCATGACGGATATGTTCACATGATATGTCATATGATTGTAAGTAGAGTCCGAAACGTGCAAGTGCGAATCGGTTTGTTTTCTGCGCAAAGTTAATCACCAAATAACTTGACTGTTCAAGGACATGGACACAAATAACATATTTTGGATTATTTGCACGATAAGCGCGACGAAATAAGTGGCTAGGTAAACCTTCTCAGGCGAAGGCCCACTAGTCTGTTTCAGTAACGACACAGGTACGGTAATCCAGAGCTCCCCGGTTCGCGTCCCGTGGTCGGATATAGAGAATAGTAGGTTAGTGCCGTGAATGGGAAAAAATATCTGGCAAGGCTCAGGAAACGGGATGTGCTGCTCAGTGAAAAATATTGCATGTAAAATTAAATTTAAAGTGATTTTATTATATTCTCTGCAGTTCAACCATCTTAAAATGTATCTTAACAACTTGCATAGACATAATACTGAATTTTATGGGATGCTAATTAAAACATTTATAAAAAGAAAATTATTCCCCCCGGAAGTTGTTTTATTATTTCAAATACACAGATATTCAAACATATTTAGACGAAAAAGATAGGCTAATCAAAATTCAATGGCAGTTAATGAAAAGTTATTGTACTGTCAACACCTGGTGTTGCCAGTGTTTATGCGGAATTTCCGTCACTAGGATTGTAGAACACTGTGCTTTACTGTGTATTGTTATTCACATTTTAGAACATATTAAAAGTTTAAAACAACATGACTTCAACCGTGTAATAATAATTATAGCCACGTTCATAATAGTTAACTGCCAGTATAGTTTTCACAATGTTAGTATGGAAATTTCAAACATGTTAGGATTAATAATTTGGTGGATTTCCACCAATGATATTTGTCTGTTCAATGGCAATCCAGGCCGAACCAGATTTCATGCAGGAACATTCAGTCTAGGCGGAACAAAAGGTGTGGTCATTCAGGCTTTGTAATATCAATAATTAATCATTACCGTCAAAGCGGTTTATGACAAGGGCTAACTGCGAAATGGCAAACGCGGAACAAAGAACGAGACATATTAGCTGGCTTGTATAACATATGTAGAGATGGAAACTTAGAGATTATATGTGGCATTTTTACATGTATCACCACATATTTGAGACCCATTATCAATAGTACACCTTCATAACTTTATCCAGAATGATATTTGTTTGATCATTAATAATAAAATACACATCAACAGAAACATATTTCGACAATGTAAACACAATTGCTGCATGTTAAAATGAATACAAACATCAATATGATTGGACAAGTATGAATATTCCAACAGTTTACATGCATTTCCCGAAACATTTATAAAATAATATACATAGTACATGATGTTACGTAGTAGATAGCAGCCTAGTGAACTTTTCATATAGATTTTGGAAACTTGTTTGTTACTTCCTTATATCATAAGGGACCCAAAACAAGTTGTTTCCAATTTTTCCATTCATGGATAGCGACAAAATCCAAGATGGCCGCCGTACGGTACTCAAAATCTTAAAATCGTCATATCTTTGGCAATAAATAACTTTTTGACTCGATAAAACTGTATTTTTGTATATTTGCAAAGACAAGGAAGCCGTTTCAATCATCAATTATGAGAAAAAATGAAGAGAACATATAATTGGAGTCGAATATACCTAAAAATGTCGCCCTTGGACATCAGAATTTTTTTAATTTCTTATATATTTCTGAAGAAATGAAAACGACTGATTGATATTCGATCCTTTGACGCCTAAGAATACATATGTAAACAGCTAGATGTATCTAAAACAATCATCACTTATGAGCCATGCGAAAACCTACAACTTGGCGTTTCCACCCAGCATAGCTCAAGACCAACATGCGCCTATTTCCCACTTAATTAGGAACGACCCTTACTATTAGAAGCATGTTTCGACACTGTTCAAAGGACGGCAAACAGCGCAGGCTAATCTGGGGATATGCTTGTTGCTAACGTCAAGTTGTAGATTTTCGTATGCGCTGTCTCTAATTTGATAAATTCAGTAAGTGTGTTGTTTAGTCTATGTTTGCTCTCAAAGTTGTCCTTTTCATCTTTCAGGATACCTCTCTTATTGCATGAAATAAACCCAATTATTTTGTATATATGCATACACGAATCGGCATTGTTTAGTCAGCTCTATCACTCTCAAATTTTCCCTCTTCATCGCTCTGGATATCACTTGTGACAATGTTAGTGCAGGTTTCCTCGCCTCCTTCACACTTGCACAGTTCTGTACAGGCTAGATTGTGGGTTTTGCAAGAGCACCTCTGACTACATTTGCTAACCACACAGGAGCACTTAACAAGTTCTACAACAGCTTCTGATGCTGGAGGTACATTTAACACTACAGGTACACAGCTGCCATCATCTTGAATATGCCATAATACATCTGGTTCAGCTACCAAATTCTGGAGCCAGATGTTGGCTTGAAGGTGTGCACGCAATATGTGCTCAATGCTGGCACCTTTAGTGGGAAACACTTCTACACATTGGTTAGATTTGAGCTGTTTGAACATATACCGTCCAAGAGCCTTGGCTGTTGCAATGTTTGTATTGTATAGTTGGCATACAAACTCTTCACAACCAGAAACTACAGAGACTGACGGCTGTGCTCCAACACCAAGCCTGGCAATTGCACTGGTAACATCTACACCAGCCCTTAGAAAGGCTTTGAAGCAAGTTGACTTTCCTTTCCCACGGATATGACCAGTATTATCAGCACCGGAAATATCATGAATTCCTGGCAATGCTGCTTCCTTTGCTGGACCCAGAGAATCGTAAATTGGCTTGGGTTTTATCTTCCGTCGCTGATCTCCAGTGCCCATGATGATGGCACTGTATGGGCTCAGTTCTGGTACCCTGTGTAGAGCTAACACTAATACGTCGGTGTCACATGCATAAATGTGTACAACCTTACCCAAGCGACTCACTGCCACAGCATACATAATGAGGAGTGTATCTGCTTCTTCCTGCCTACTTACAATGTTCACCATGTCTGGTCTCGATGATTGACCTCCCTTATGTTTGTGTGTGGTGATCGGCAGTTTGCACAAATTGACAGCCTTATTAGCAAGGTTTGCCTTAGTTTCCTTACTGGCCAGAAATGTCTTTAAGTCCTTGATGCGTGTAGTATCTTCTACTCTGTACCCTCTGCTATGTGATCTCCCAGCTGTCCTGTGTTGTCTCGTACCGTCTTTCAGTGAATTTGAAGCACTATAGTGGTCAAATATTAGGTAGGTTTCACAGTAATCGCGAGATTTGTTATCGATGGAACGTACAAAGAAGTCTGACATATGTTTGCATGTTTGAATGTTTGCATGTTTGGCTTTATGGACACTCATTTATTGTACAAGCTCCATGCCATATATTATAATACTGGTTGAAACCGGTGATGCCTGGTGCTCGTCTAGTGTTTCCAGACATGGATATGTCCGCTACCATGTTCTCTAGTTCATGGACGAGTGAAGAGTTGCTTGAACTCGGTAGCAGGAAACCATCTGGCTTCATCAGTGTGGGATTAATATGTGAAAACTCGTGCTTTCAAACGATATCTTCCAAATCGACTTCTCTCGATGATTTTTCAATGAGGAGCAAGCGAAAGAATAGCGAGTTTGTAGCTTTCAAACTGATAACTTCAGATGATGATTTGAGAGAGACAGTCTTGCACCCATTGCTCCAGCTCAAATACTTCAACTTGGGCATTTTATCCCACATATTTTTGTCACCATGGATCCTTTCTTCAACAAAGGTTGTGAGGGCTTTGCTACCACGTTCCTCCATATTTAATATGTCATCCTTTACCTGTTCAGGCATTATCTGTTTTGTGGTAAGGTTGACTAGCTTCATCTCAGAGCCATCATCATTTTCTGATGTGCTGAATGGATTAGCATGTACTACAACGTCCTTTAACTGCTTTATAGCTTGTTACTGGTGGGTACTTTTAGCACGATACATTTGGTGGTGATTTTTTGTTCCACTGTCGGTGATATTAAGCATGTGCTCAGTCTCTCCAGCGAGCCGTGTGAGTTCTGATGAGCTTAGACAATACTTCAGTAAAGCCTGTGGATCTGTCATTATTCCACTGATGGCGCCATCACCCGTGTGCATTTTGTTGACATGCTCTTGTGCTTGATCAATCCCTATGGATGTTAATGGAATGGAATTTGTGTTAACGGTAAATTCGCCATTCTGGAGCTCCTGTCATATTTGTGGATAACTGGTCTGAAGTTGATACATGTGGGCAATGTATTCTGGAACGATTTGTGCTTAGTCATGCCTGATACACATCTTCTCCAAGGAAGCAAGATGCAAGACCCAGTTGCGATTACGTGTACCTCGAATGAAATCCAAGAGGCTTGCGACTTGTTTCATGTACATTCGAGCCCATGTATACATAGGATACTTCTCATTGTTCCTGTCAAACTCTGCCAAGTGTTCCTTTAGTTTCAGATCCTCAAGCAATCTCAGAGCACTATGTGCCTGAGCTACATCAAGTCCGTTTCCGCATGATTCACTCACTTGTTCGATTGCTGTCTTAATTTTTTGACGAAGCACTGGCTTATATTCAAAGAATGTATCGATCCACAAGTCAAACAAAACTTGCAGCGTTATTTGATTAGCAATCACGGCCCTGTTTTGGTGCTTGCCATTTAAGATTTGTGCAACAGTAATGCTACTGTAGAGCCCAGCTGTCACCCATGCCTCATCCAGACCGCTGTTGTCCAGTGTGGCACCAAGGCATCTTAAGGCACACAACACTATATGAAATTGACCAGGGCTAGGGATCAATTTGCCATCAAACTGGTTTTGGAAACATGTGAGTATGTACATATGCTTCTTTAGACACCAATAGACCAACAATAAGTTGTTTCCATTTTTTTTCAGAAATCTAAAATAATTCAAATTGTGTTGTTGTCCGAGGGCGACATTTTGAGCTATATATGACTACATTTCTTTTTTTATGTTCAGTTTTTCAAATAATTGATGGTTGAAATGGCTTCCTTGTCCTTGAAAATATACAAAAAGAAAGTTTGTTTGAGTATATATATGTTATGTAGTGCCAAAGATATGACAATTATAAGATTTTGTGTTCCGTACGGCGGCCATCTTGGATTTTGCCAATATCCATGAATGAAAAAATTGGAAACAACTTTTTTTGGGTCCTTTATGATATAAGGAAGTAAACAATGACAAGTTTCCAAAATCTATATGAAAAGTTCACTAAACTACACAGTAATATATACTAACAGACCTATACTTATTTATACTATAATATTAATATACGCATACATATTCAAATTGTAAAGTGTGAACGATCATCTAGTTAAATTATCATCATAACAGAACCCTGTTACTGTACGAGCAATGAGATTGAATGTTCGTGTGCATGTTTCTCATCATTCATTCGTGAAACAGACAGTAGTGCCGGACACATTCAAATAAAACAGTAAATGTACAGTGGAACCTCTCTAAACCGGACACCCTGGGAGGTCAGACATATGCCTATGCCAAGGCATGCAGATGTTCTTTGTGAACTTCAGGCATCAGAGATAGATGGCAATGAAACACGTAAAGTTAAAGAGTGTAAATGTACTTTGTATTTCCAGTTTTGGTTTGCGAAGCGTCCGACTGTTGCTCCAGTTACACCAACAACAGCACAGGAGAAACTATGGACGGGAAGTTCTGCCACGCCTACTGCTGCCAGATGGCGTCCCAAGGCGTCTACGACTGCTGTGATGATGTCAGCAAACAGGCACCGGCAGAGTTTCGCGATGAAAACTGCTTAGATTGGCTGAAAGAACACATGTAAGATTGTGACGCCTCGTCTTGCTTTGTGTTTGATCCCGTCAACACAGTGCGTATGTGCCGTGAAACACGGTGCCGTGAAACATTTTTGATACCCAGTCAATACTATTTTTGCATTTTACAGCCATGTGTAGGTGTTGACGGGATAAATAGAATAGTAGGTTAGTACCGTGAATGGGAAAAAATATCTGGCGCGGCACGGAAACGGGATGTGCTCGACAGAGCCTCGCCCATCCCGTTTCCTGAGCCTTGCCAGATATTTTTTCCCATTCACGGTACTAACCTACTATTCTCTATCTATTTTTCTTATTTCTGAACCAAAATATATGTTGTGACCACTCATTTGAACCGTCTCGGCGATAAGGTTCAAATGAGTGGTCACAACATATACTTCTGATGAGAAATTAAGACATTCTTGAGCCTTGCCGGATATTTTTACCCATTCACGGCACTAACCTACTATTCTCTATTTCTTGCACTGAATTATTGTCTGCAGCATACTCAAATACCCTTTGAACTATTTTCATGAAACTGCACACATTCATGGAACACGACCCAAAGGTGCGTCACGTCTCACTTTGATTTTTTCGCGCACTGATGTCTTGTCCGGAGCATAAATCGAATACTCTTTGGAATATTTTCAAGAAACTTCGCACATGTACATGTATATACCACGACACAAGGGTGTGTCCTGTGCAAGAATGAGAACTATTGCCTCACAAATGTTCGAGTTGTCTCCCTTTGTGTTTTTTTAGTACTGATTTCTTTTCCGGATCATAACTCAAATACCCTTAGGAACATTCTCATGAAACTTCATATATTCATAGACCACAACCCAAAGGTGTGTTGCACTCAAAAAAGATAACTCTTGCCTCACTAATTGACAAGTCATATTCCTTTGTTTTTGTATGCCTGTTTTGAAAAAAACGGGACATATTATGTTTTACCCGAATGGCGGGTAGAAAATCATGGTTTGGGGCATAAGTCGTATACCGCTTCAAATATCTTAACAGGTGTTTTGATATGAATTGGGCGAACACACATGTGGAAGATGGGCTTAGTCCGCCCAAGGTCAAGGTCAGCAGTGTTAAAAATAGCTTGCTTAATGCACATTGCACTCAACTCCTCCGACAGCTTTGAAACTGAAACTTTCCACACGTCTTCTGCATATATTTATTGAACATGTGCACCATGGTGATTTTATAACGAAACACTTTTCTTTTCACACAAATACAGCATTTTCAAGTGTATTACAGGGTATACAGTTTTGTGTAATCAACTACTCCGACAGCCTTCAGTCAATAATTCCAGCACAAAAATATTTACACAATTCCCTAACATTTGATTGGCCCGTAGCAAGTCTCTGTCCAAAATTTATATCCCAGTAAACTCCCACGCCGAACTACTTTCCGTGACCGTGAGGCGCAGTTAAAATAATTCTTAAGAAAACGGAAAATAAACACATTTTCTTGATGAATTTATTTCAAATGCTCAAATTATAAGGAATGAATGGCCTTTTTGTGGAATTTATCGGGGATATAAACTTGGAAAAGTCGCGGGAATACTGGACGAGGCCTTCCGGCCTTCGTCCAGTATTCCCGCGACTTTTCCAAGTTTATACCCCGATAAATTCCACAAAAAGGCCATTCATTCCTATAATGGATTTGAAATTGTACACATGTCTTCTGCACATATTGAACATATGCACCATCATCATAATGGTGTTTTTATAACGGCAAAATATATTTTCACAAAACCACAACCATTTCAAGCTAGCCATTTTTCCACACTTTTGCATACAATCATGTACATGGTATAACGTTTGTGTAATCAACTCCGACATGTGCGATTGGTGTTTTTATGACAATTTTTTTTTTTTATTCACAAAATACGGCATTATCAACATAGCCATTTGTTTCACCCTTTTTTCATACCACCATGTATAGGGTATACAGTTTGTATAATCAACTCCCAACAGCTTTCTGTCAATTAATCCCTCGATGGCCGTATTTTGTGACTTGCGGCAGTCTTGTTTTGTGTACTTTGTGTAATAACTCAGAGCTCCAGATAATCTGCGTATTTGCTTAAATACCCAATTAATATTGCTAAAACCCCAATTGAAATCAGATGTAGAGAGTATCAAAAAGCAATAAAAAAATGGTGGTAATTTTATCATGCTGCGGAAAACAACAAACAGACCACAAATATAGCATATCTTTTCTTATTTTCCATGAAAACACATCTTGGTATTTCATTATAATTGTCTCTAATGAAATGCCAAGACATGTTTTCATTTCGAAGCAAACTATTCAATAATTGCTGTCTGTTGATGTGTAAACAGTAGTGTGATTTTATTTTACCCAATTGAAATTTTCGAAATGCACAATTGCATCAGAAATGATGGAGTGACAATACTCAATTAGTAATTCCTTACCTGGAGCACTGATAACTATAACTATGAAGACATTATTGACATTCATGCAAGCCTACAATGACCTTATCTATTGACAACTGGAATGGATGTTGACATGTTAATGTTCCAGCCAATCAAATTGTTACAAAATGATTTTCAGACTAGTCCATTTATGAAAAGGATGTGTTTTTGTTCTCAAAAATGTGAAATTACTTGTATTGCAAAAAGTGCAGATCCTGATGAGACGGCTCGTCACGAGCCGGCTCATCTGGATGTACACTGTCAATACCACTATACTGTACTGTTGAAAGGGTTACATAAATAACAATTGCATGTGGTATCCATATGACATACATTAACCGCCATGTTACAGGTGGGTGCCCATTGTTGGGGGTATCCTATTACTGGTGTTGATCGTCGCGGTCACGTGTTGTTGTTGTGGCTGTTGTGCATGCTGCCGGAAGGCAACGTGTCACACCAGGCTGGAAATTCGACGGCATATAAAACGCTAGGCACAGTCACGATTCTGGAACAGGTAAGTATCATATAATATATATATGTATATAATGTTCAAGATATGAACTAAATCAGGAGTCCGTCATGTTAACGGTGACGTTTTGTTAACGATCACTTATAGGCGGAGGGGGTTGATACGTCTATACTTCAATGGGGTAGACGTCTTAGAGATTCAGCTCGCCCTTTGACGGGACGTCGTCACCGCATAAGAAGCCCCACTCAGTACACCCTGGTCCACGCGGAGCAGAGTCCCCGCTGTTGTGGACCCCAGAATCGGATTGGTTCACCGTACTGGATCTATGCTATGTCACCAAATTGACGTGCCGTCGCTGGCTGGGACTACAAAACACCAACGGTGTTGTTACCAGAGTGTAACGTGTTATAGTCTCCATAATAGTCACAGCAGTGCACATGAAATCATTATTATGATTGCATGGCAATACTAATCAACCTCGTAAATTACAATGATGAATCATGATCAATTGCAATGTACGCAACTATATATTCACTAGTTGGAAGAAGGGGGCTGATGGAATGCATGTGTCGGAGAATGCGATATAACATTAATGAACAGCCGCTATATCTAGCGTACACAAACAATATATATTCACAGCCGTACATGTGAATATCGACGTCATTCACAGTTATTTAACATTAGTAAACAATCATTCAATTGCGACCGGCCTTACCCTGATCAGACTGCCCGTGGCCAACTGCCCTAATTTAATAAAGAGCAACTATGACAAGTACTTTCATGTGCAGACTCGCAGTATTACATTACTAATAGTAAACACAATCAGACTGCAGGATTCCACAGGCTTATCTAAGGCAACAGTGATTGAAATACATTATACTTCACATCATGTCCTTAGTACAGCTTACTGACGTATAAATCAGTACATTCAGAACAGAACTGTCTGATCTGGGGCCTATTTCACCAAATTTGCAAAGTATACTTTACTAGCAAAGTATACTTTGAGGGAGAAATCATTAATTTTCCTGAAATGCATTATGTCATATAGAACTAACGACTGCATATATTTGATGATTAAAAGTATGCAGAATTATTATACTGAATTTATTACATTATCACAGCCATAATGGCTGTGATAATGTAATAAATTCAGTATAATAAAAATTAATAAATTTATCATAAAATTGAAAATTTCTCCCTCAAAGTATACTTTGCTACTAAAGTATACTTTGCAATGTTGATGAAATAGGCTACAGGTCTATCCTGGTCGCAATAGCATTTCCACTATTTACAATACACTGTGAACGTACATGACTTAATACAATGAATGTATACACGACTTTGATTGGAGTTTTACATATGTCCAACATAGAGTGAATGAAAGTCATATGGAACATTCACGTTACAATTGTTACAGGTTAAAATTGGCAATATGTTCGTGTATTGTACAGAACGGGTGACACGATATATGGGACTATATCGTAATATAAAAATGCATAGCTAAATTTTAGTAAACATTTCAATCGTTTTCGCACTTCGTTTACAATTAGAACCAATTAGCTACTACACTTAGTGGGACTGACATGCACATGACCAACCACATGAAAATTATATGCCATTACAAGCTCTAGGTGCTTGGTGAATGTTTGACATACAGCCGAACATGTGCTAAAGGGCACTTCCGAATAACAATTACCTGTCTACAGCAGTGACGCTTTTGTTTTCCCAATTATTCAATTACTACATTAAATAAACCTGTGAATAAAGGCCAGATTTGTTTCTTCCCTTGCCTGGTCTTATTCACAGGTTTGATTGTATATGCAGCTGTGTGATTTTTGGGTTCTGAGTTAATCCAAACGATGGTTAAACAATAGCGAATACGTCCGCGGACTCATTAGCTCGTGAGGACATATTCACATCTTTCAACCCTTTGGGGGCATTTTGACCCTTGTCATTTGATTTTGACTTGGAATTTGCAGCTCAGGGGTGAACTTTACTATATAAAGCATACTAAATTAATTATTTGTATTTTACACATACACTGTCTGGATTGGCCATTTTAGCCCGTGCATTATGCATGCTATTGATTACCAGGTGTTTCACCTTTACAATCCTACATACCATAAAGCCAATATATGCAAATACGAAATTCTCTCCGCATTTGCTATGAAAATTGCGTCATCTTTCCATGTCATTTACAGAAACTATCAATTGCACATGATTATATGAATTTCCTAAGGTTTACGTTAAGATTCTGAACTTACTAGCCAAGTTGAACTGATAACGCGAAAACTACACTTTTACATTTGTTTGAATGGTTGTAAAAACATATAATTTGTGAAATACTATAGGAATTAATGGCCTTTTTGTGGAATTTATCGGGGTATAAACTTGGAAAAGTAGCTGGAATACTGGACGAAGACCGGAAGGCCTCGTCCAGTATTCCCGCGACTTTTCCAAGTTTATATCCCCGATAAATTCCACAAAAAGGCCATTCATTCCTTATAATTCCAGCATTTGAAATACATTCATCAAGAAAATGTGTTTATTTTCCGTTTTCTTAATAATTATTTTAACTGCGCCTCACGGTTATGGAAAGTAGTTCCGCGTGGGAGTTTACTGGGATATACATTTTGGACAGAGACTTACTACAGGCCAATCAAATGTTAGGGAATTGTGTAAATATTTTTGTGCTGGAATTATTTTGTATATAAAATGTACATTTCTGAAATGTGGCTGTGACTGGAGAAATGTGGCTTATGGGATTTATGACCAGTGTAGTTCCCGATCAAATAGCATACCCATGTAATAGTATGCTAATAACGATCTATTTTCCTTGTTAGAAGTATGACGGGTATTTCATTGACGGATTGGCGAACTGTGCAGATCCTGATCGGACTGTGCGAATGCACAGGCTGATCTGGATCTACACTGATCGCCAAACCAATAAGCCCCATTTCTCCAGCCACAGCCACATATAACGAACGAATCAGACCCCTACTTTGATATGTCATGCTGTCTCCAGGTGTTGTCGTCGCGTCTCACCAACAACACCAGATGACCTCACCAACGAACGCGGCCCACTACGGATACGACCAGCACTAGGTCATCAAGCCACGCCCACATTCTTGCTGCTGTATATAGCATGTCATAAAATGCTGCTTTATTCATTGAAACGGACATAAAAGATATAAATTGATATATTAACATAGTGCATTTGTACATGCTCGGGCTACACACTTTTTTTCACGCCCGCTTGCGGACAGCACGATACAGTCGGCACATTGACGTATGTACGTCCATCCGTACGTAAGTATGTACGTTTACTTGCGTCCGGGTTAAAGTGTTTGGTTAAAGTCAAAGTTTTGGCGGGTGCGACATGCGGGCCGCGGCCATCTAGTTTGCAAGAAAAATCACAATTTTTCGCAAGGACAATCAAAAATAATTATCTTAGTTATGCACAGAAGTATGTGTTGTTACCACCAAACAAACAATGCAGATGAATACAGAGTCCTGGTTAGCCGCATTTTTTTTCTCAATTCAATTCGTTTATTGGCATTAAACAGCGAGAAGCACATTTATAGCAATATAACAAACATGTATGATGGTTTCATGGAAATGTATAATCACTAGACATATTAGCCAAGATATATCATTAGGCTAAATCATTGACAATCAGTTTGTTGCTAGTCCACTGCATTCTAAACTATTTCTGTCCTCATTAAATTTCACATACTATTTTCATCTTGCTCACCCAGGCTGTATGCCGCAACCAGCCATCCAAACCGTTCAAAAGGTTCAAATGGCGACCACGACCTACACCGAGTGAGAAATATGAACCATATGTAACACTTCCATGTCCAATTTCGGATATACCCAGAAGTTATTGGGGTCGATTTCTATTCAAGCAATTATCATAATGCAGTACTAGACATTGTTCCGTCTGCATGCCGATGTGCATTCTCTGAATATACGCAAGTTAGTTACCATGGTAATATTGCAGTAAACTGCTTTTATTTGTGACATGCCATTTACAGCTAACAAAACGGAACCTTAACGGCATTTGTGACCAGCATAGTCCCAGATTAGCATGCGCATTTGCACAGACGGATCTGGGCTTCTGCTGTTCGCGATTCAAACATAAGTAGTTCTAAAATGGGACAACTTATCTGATAGAGGGCAGTGTGTAAAAATCAGAATGTACTATTGTTGCAAACATTGTGATGTACTTTTTGTCACGTCTCAGCAGATTGTGAGTATTATTATTAGTATACTGCCACTTCAATACTATGTTCGACCATGTCCAGCTGTTGGTAAACGTTTACCCACGACTGGACATTGTCAAAGCTTATTGTTACATTTCTGTCGGAAATATTGTGTAATTTGAGCATATATACAGTACTTTCAATACGTTCATAATCTGCTTCATTCAAACAGCTGATGTAGACATACATATTCCGGGGCCGCAGTAGACGCCGCGTGATTCAGCTGCCCCATCCTCCTCATCAATTTCAAAATTTCAGTGACACTGTTGTGAACTGTAGCCTATTTCGCCAACATTTCAAAGTATACTTGTATAGCAAAGTATACTTTGAGGGTGTAATCATTTATTTTTCCCGAAATGCATTATTTCATATGGAACTAACGACTGCATATATTTGATGATTAAAAGTATGCAGAATTATTATACTGAATGTATTACATTATCACAGCCAAAATAGCTGTGATAATGTAATAAATTCAGTATAATAAAAAATAATAAATTTATCCTTAAATTGAAAATTTCTCCCTCAAAGAATACTTTGCTAGATAAGTATACTTTGCAATGTTGGTGAAATAGGCTATTTCATGAGACATGCATTATGTAGGTGTTGTCTTGACCCCGGAATGATCATTGTCTACAGCCATAGTCAACAGCACGCGCTGTACATTTGAACACGACTTTTCTGAGACTCACCAAAGGAACCTTGCATAATTTGCATCAGTTGTATGTCATGCATTATATGCTAACTACGCATGATTTTATGATATAAAGCTGTCATTGTTCACCTGTTGATTGAATTGTCTATATGATCACACCATTTATTTAGGGAATCATATAGAGAATAGTAGGTTAGTGCCGTGAATGGGAAAGTATATCTGGCAAGGCTTAGGAAACGGGATGGGCGAGGCTCTGCAAGGTCGTATTGACAGGATATCAAAACTGTTTCAACCCACCGTGTTTCAAATATATGGTTTCCCTACAACAGTGAGCGGGCTAATTTTTAGGGTTAGTATGGCAGTAGTGGTCTAATCACAATAACAATGTATTTGGATACAATTTGCTTCGGGAAACCCGGTCTTAATACTGTAGTACATGTAACAGACTTTCATAATTTTGAACTTACACACATTTTAGTCGTGAAGCGGTCCCAGGTTATGGTCGATGGGGTGCAAGTGGTGGATTGAGTTTTACAAGGGCAGGGCATGACAATTCCACTCGTCCGCTCGTCCTGACGAGTGGGGATGCATGCAGGACGAGTAGAAATTCTGAGTTTTCTAACGTAAATTTTAATCTCTGTCGAAGTAAGGATGAGTGAAAAATTGAACAATTTTCATGCAGGGGTGCAGGAGCATCCTTCCCCGGCAAACATATTGATTAGTGTGATTTTAAAGCTATACTTTTCACATATAGTTATTTCCTTCAGAAAAACTATAGTAAGTAAAATACATACCTAATCAATTTGTATGGGGTGGGTTCACACCTCTTGCACCTCCTTCGCTATTCCACTGTGGTACTCATTACTCAAACATTGTATTAGCGATCGCATCTCAGAACACCCCCACTGACCAACGTAAAGAGGGGGCCTAGTGGGGTACCCGCGCAATAGGTAATGCGGTCAAATAGGCCACGATTCAGTGACTATTTTCGATCAATAAATGATGTTTTAAGCAATTGTAGTATGTATTTTCAATATTTTGTATTATTAAAATATATCATATCGGTACTCCTTTAAATAATATGTGTATATTTTAAATGTCCTGGGGCCCGTTTCACTAAACTTCTTAAGACTAAAATGTTCGTAAGTGCAAAATTATGATAGTCTGTAAATTTCACATTCACACTGTTTTCTTGTAAATAATTGTTAGACTTACATTTATTGAGCATAGGCTGCATATGCAGCCTATGCTCAATAAATGTAAATCCATCAATTCAAATTTGCAGACGATTTTAAATTTGCGCTTACGAACATTTTAGTCGTAAGAAGTTTAGTGAAACGGCCCCCAGCTGTTCTCATAAAGCGTACGAATATAAGTATTAACTGATGCAGCTTATTTTGAGTCACATTGTCACATGTAATAGTTTGGGTTCTATAGATATCACACATGATGCTTCTGTTTAATTTTGTTTTGTATTACATTACCGACAACATCTACCCACTGATGGAAGATAGTATAGGAATGAATGGCCTTTTTGTGGAATGTATCGGGGTATAAACTTGGAAAAGTCGCGGGAATACTGGACGAAGGCCGGAAGGCCTCGTCCAGTATTCCCGCGACTTTTCCAAGTTTATATCCCCGATAAATTCAACAAAAAGGCCATTCATTCCTTATAATTCCAGCATTTGAAATAGATTCATCAAGAAAATTATTTTCCGTTTTCTTAAGACTTATTTTAACTGCGCCTCACGGTTACGGAAAGTAGTTCGGCATGGAGTTTACTGGGATATAAATTTTGGACGGACACTTGCAACGGACCAATAAAATGTTAGGGAATTGTGTAAATATTTTTGTGCTGGAATTATAATAGAATAGTAATGTCGATAGGATAGACGAGAGGTATAATATGTACAAAAGACCAGGAAATATAGAGATTCATTTAGTACATCAGTAACTCCATTTTACAATTATCAAATGGCAATAAGTGTCTTATCATTATTTCCCAAATATCAACACTGCACTTATCAATTACATTGTACAATAACAACACTTCAACATTTATTCACCAAGTCACTGATACTACAAAAATGATATCGTCTCTTATAATTATTCCAACATATAAATCACTGTTTGTATAGTCTTCAATAATCTCTATTATGGTAATTATATGTTCTTCCACAAGGCATACCGTCGTAGAAAATATGGATGATGACAAATTAGTATATGAAGTTTAAAGCAAATTGGACCTACAGAGATATACCAACAAGAGCGCCGGAGGTCACAATAAACGCCCACCGAGGCATGGTCAATGAAGCACAATAAACGCCCACCGAGGCATGGTCAATGAAGCACAATAAACGCCCACCGAGGCATGGTCAATGAAGCACAATAAACGCCCACCGAGGCATGGTCAATGAAGCAAAATAAAACGTAGGTCAATGTCACATTAAGGTCAAATGGTATACATGTATGTGTATGTCACTTGCTGATCTACACCATTAGCTGATTGTTATGTGCATGAATATTAAGTAAATCGGTTGAACACTAGAAATAGTAGAAGACAAGCATAAAGTTGCATTTTCTGAGTCACAAATGGGGCATAACTCCATATGATTTTAGGTGGAGTGAAAATGTTTGTGTTACTAACTGCGGCACTTTATGGTAATCAGGTATACAAAGTATGAATTAGATCAGTGGAAAATGCAGAAGTAGCTCGCTGTAGATGTCAAAAATAGGAATTTTGGATCTTAAAAAAGGGAATAATTACGTAAGGGTTTGGGATGCAGTGAACATTTGTGTGTTGCACACTGTGGTGCTCGGTGGTGGTCAGGTATGCAAGGTATGAATTGATATCAGTGGAAATAAATTTCGCTGTACAAGTCCAAAAAAGAGTCGAAAAGGGGAATAATTTCATAAGGATTTGAGGTGGAGTGAACATTTTTGTGTTCATTGATTGATTTCGTCTTAATTGTGGTCAGGTATGCAAAGTATGAATTGGGTCGGTGAAATATTTTAGGACTATTTCATATAAGTCAAAAATGGGGATTTCAGAGTTGAAAAAGGGGGATAATTCCATAAGGACTTGAGGTAGACTGATTTTGTTGTGTTACACACTTCAGCATATGCAGGTGGTAAAGTATTTAAAGTACGAATTAGATCGGTGGAAAATGTAGGACTAGTTCGCTGTACGAGCCAAAACATGGGAATTTCGGAGTCGAAAAATGGGGAAAATTACGTAATTATTTAAGTTGGGGTAAAACAAATAGGTTACACACTGCGCAACTTTAAATTTATAGTTAGTAGTCATGTAAGGTAAGTATGAACCTCATCAATGGAAAATTGTATGATTAGTTTGCGGTACGAGCCAAAAATAGGAATTTTGTAGTAAAAAAGGGGGGAAAATTCTGTAAGGGTTCGAGGGGTGAGATAATGTTTGCGTTACGCACAGCAGGACTTTATAGTAGTCATGTATGGTAAGTATGAACTTGATCAGTGGAAAACTGTAGTACTAGTCCCGTACGAGCCAACAATTATAATTTTGGAGCCAAAAATCCCAAAATCAGAACAGGATATTTACAGAAAAAAAGTATATTCATCCCACTGAAATTAGGATAACCTGACAGGTCCTTACAACACTAGAGTTAGTACTAATATTATTACCGGTGAATGTTACGGAGTACCTGAATTACTTCGGAGTTGAAATAATTTAGGATCAAATACAAGCTAACGTTTCATATACATGTATAATAAATGTTCAAAGCCAGTCTGGTATACTCTACCATATATATTGTGTTGGTAGACACATGTAATTTACACAAATTGATACATTAAACTGCTGAATTTGAAATGACATTTAAAAATATACCTTTAATCAGCTTGAGACAGAAGTGCAACGCCAAGATGCCATTATTATCATTATTTTGATCTCTCCAGAAGCAAGCACAACAAATAGTTTGTGCCATATTGAGCCTGAATTAGAGATTAGGCCATGAACAAGTACTTTGCTTCTCAAACATGGGGTTCGCAGAATGTGACGCGTGAGGGCGGATTTTTTATATATATATTTTATTTTTGTTTGAGATGTTCGAGATGTTCGTCTATGATTTATTTTCAAGTTGTCAAATGCATATATGTTCTATAAAGTTACTATAACTACTTTAGACGTGAAAAATCAGCAGATTTCATCACACTTAACATATTTCTGCGTGGTAGTGTTTCTATTTGATCATGTGGCGAATTACCAAAAAAAAATACGATTTTATTACTCCATGTCGATAAAATGCTTGATGCGCAGAGATTATTCTGACGAGGCTATATCTGAGAACCAAAGTACTTGTTTATGGCCTTAAGCTCGATTAACACGATTAATCAAAATGATTTATTTCGAAACATGCAATTCGTGCTCAGAAATTTTATAATCATATTTAATAAGAGTAATAACTGCAAACAGTGTCACAATCAATTTATTTCATACATACATGTACATGTATCTGTGTATCTGACATTGATTTAAAGGGTGCATATAATATAAGCTGTCATGGATGGACATTAGGATGACCAGATGGAATGATGAAAACTATATGCATGTACACCTAGTCAAACCGAGTAATTCTAACTCTAATTCTAACATTTGACCACTTCTTAATGTGTGAACAAGTTCAAAGTTTCAAGGTCATATTAAAGGTACATGCCCACTCAGTAAGCACAAAATGTTCTTTATAGGAATTACATAAGTGTATAATTGTGTCACTATTTCACCAGTTCTAAAAATTACAAGTGCCCGGAAAACAGATATAATAATTTAGTAATATTTATTGTACCGATAGTGACGCGCGTAGGTATCAGGCAATTTTCATATGCAAATGAGGCATGATATGTTTTACTTATTTATACTAATGAAATGCGTCACCTGAAAAAATAATATTTTCGACAGATTATAAAGTATGATCATTGCACATCAAAAAATAAATACAGATAATAAATAGTAATGACCGTTAACAGTTTAAGGAAATACAGTTATCGTCCCTGATATCAGTGTGAAAATGTTCGTCTAAAATATACAAAAGTATCTGTATCACTATAGTATTAACCTACTGCGTGTACCTTTAATGCAGCATGGATAAAAAAACAATAAACGTCCATATAAGCAGAACTCTGTATATAGCCATTTTAATTGAATGTAGCTGTCAATTAGCCAATTTAGACAACATAGCTGTCAAGTAGCCAACTTAGAGCATCTCATATGGTGTGAAACATACATGTACTTGTACACACTATCTATGTTCTTCTTAGAAATATTAAAATCATACTTTTATCAATTAACAAGTTTTGTATTGACCCAATACGTACTGACTGATAACATAATGTCGCAGCAGGCATTTACATGATCAGTGGAATGACACAACGTGAAATAGTCCGAGTTCTTTTCAACAAAAAATATCACCTAACATAACACGATACCTGATAACGCTCGGCTCGGAAATGGCAGCAGCGAGCCTCGGAATTCCTACGCGATTTCTAGCCTTGATAACTTGATATCAACAGACACTAGAATGGTATTCTCTATTTACCAGGGTGATAAGATCTTATGAGATCAACGGTCATTCTTAAACAAACGTTTGTTTCCTGTAACACGACTCGGAATGCTAGGATTGGTTTAGGCATGAAACGTGCACTCAACATTTATTTTCATTAGTTTGTCTGTGTTAATGGTGCATGGACCAGTGTTGAATATGTATCGTAAAACATTCTTACTGAACAAGGTATTAAAATATCAATAAAGAAGAAATGTGGCCTGTCGGCACACAAATACCCCCAGATTGGAGAAAGTTAATTAACCAAAGTGATAAGTATTCACAAGCACATGTATGAAGGTCACACGGTCATGGTCATATTAAGGGAAATGTTGATGTGTGGCATTTGTCCACAACTATGATGTATTGAAATATTAAAGTAATCCATAAAGGTATATAGAAGTTATGACATAAATGAGAAGCTCCGGCGAACCTATGTGTGAAAAGTTCAAAGTTGTCATGGTCAAAAGGTCAAGGTCATATTAAGGGCAGCATGGATGTGTGTCATTTGTCCACAAGTATGCTGTGTTGAAATATTTAGTAATCCTTCAAGGAATATAGAAGTTATAGCAGAATTTCTAAACTCCGTCAAACTTCTTAATGTACTGGACACAGACGGACGAACAGACACATGGAGACACAGTCCAAATACTATATGCCTACGGCTCTACCAAGACGGGGGCATAAATATATGATATTTTCGTGGTAAATCAGCTTTGAAAATCAGGAATTCAGCAGTGAAAAAGATCTGAGGGAGTACAAATCAGCATTGACATTTCAGCATTTGAAAATTGCAGCTGAAAATATGTTGTCCTACACCACACTTTTCTACCTACAACTATCAAGAACAGATGGAGATAGTTGTGTATGTCTGTTCAATTAACAAGTTTATGAAACGTTTATGAAATGAAGTACTACAACTTGTTTCTGTGACGTCAGGGCTAGGAAACACGTAGGAATTTTGAGGCTTGCCGAGGAATTCCTACCGTTTCCGATCCGAAACTGATAAACTTGATATCAAAAGACAGTAGTCTGGTATTCTATTTATCAGGTAACGTTTTATGCTAAAAAATGACCACAGAATGTCAGATGACGTCGTAATCTATGGACAGAACGCAGACTTGTTTACGTTGTGTCATTACACTGACGTCATTCGGTAACGTCACGTGACGTCATCCGATCAATGGAACATCAGTTTTCATTTTATTGTATTAACCTGGATTTTTGTATCAAGTCAATGCCTGATACAACAATATGTTATCATTCAGTACGTATTCGGTCAATACATGGCAGGTTACCTGATAAATAGAGAATACCAGGGTAGTGTATTTTGATATCAAGCTTATCAGGCAAGGCTAGGAAATGCGTAGGAATTCCGAGGCTTGCCGAGGAATTCCTACCGTTTCCGAGCCGAGTCTGATAAACTGCATATCAAAAGACACTAGCATGGTATTCTATTTATCAGGTAACGTTTTACATGTATGCTAAAAAATGACGTCATTATCTCTGGATAGAACGCGGACTTGTTTACGTTGCGTCATTACACCGACGTCATTCGGTAACGTCATTTGGATGTCATCCGACCAATCCAACGTCAATTTTCACTTTGTTGTAACCCGGTTGTTTGTATCAGGTCAATGCCTGATACAACAATATGTTATCAGTCAGTACTTATTCGGTCAATACGAAACTCGTTACCTGATAAAGTGTCATCTTAACACTTTGACTTTGTATTTATTTCCAAATTAAAAGCCAATGTGTCTCAAATGATCACAAGCACAAGTTGATTTTCTGCAGTCATCTGCAGTATATCAAGTTAAAAATCACATGTAATATGTTACTACAATTTTATCAAATACAAGAAGTCGGAACGGCTTGAAAATAAATCAGAGCGGCATGAAAATTGTTCGAATCGGTATGAAATGGTCTGGATCGTAATGAAAATAGTTCAGATCGGCATGAAAATTATTATGATTGGCATGAAAATGGCTCAAATCAACATGAAAATGTTTCGGACCTGCATTTTTAGATTTTGGTTGATTTTGTAGATGTTTTCAAAATGCTCTAGAAGCTAACTTAATAGGTTACAGCACTAATTATAATGTTCCAACATGATCCAGACTGATTAATCTGAAAGAACTGGCCAAGGTCTGAACAATTTCATGCCAATTCTGAACAATTTTCATGCAGATCCGAATCACACAATTTTCATGCTGGTCCGACCCATTTCAATGCCGATCCAAATCATTTTCATGTTGATATGAACCATTTTCAAGCCCGAACCAGTTTCATACAAACATTTTCATGCGGACCAAACAATTTTCATACCGACCGAACCATTTTCATGCCTGTCTGAAACATGTTCATGCTGATCCGAACCATTTTCATGTCGATTAGAACCATTTTCATGCCCAAAACATTTCTACGCCGAACCGAACCATTTTCATGTTGATTATAACCATTTTCATGCTGGTCCGATAAATGTTCATGCCCAAAACATGTTTATGCCCAAACCATGTTCATGCCGATCCAAACCATTTTCATGTCGGTCCGAAGAATTTTCATTCCGATCTGAAACATTTTCATCATCATACCGGACCGAACCATTTTCATTCCAATCCAAACTATAAGTATGCCGATCTGCTCAATTTTCATCATGTTCATTCCGATCCAAATCATTTTCATGCCGATTCCAACTTTTTATGCCAACCCGAACCATTTTCAGGCCACCCAAACCATTTTCCGGCTGCCGGAACTCGGCCGTCAAGCGTGGCATTCGCCATCCCAGAAATTGACCAGTTGAGTTTGCTGACGTCATAATAACTTTACCAGCTGATATAATCAGCGGAGGCTACTAAAGAGACAATACACCTGGAGGCCGTTTCACTAAACTTCGGACGACTAAAATGTTCGTAATTGCAAAATTGCAAAAGTCTGTAAATTTCACATTAACAATGTTTTCTTGTAAACAAGTATTGAATTTACATTTATTGAGCATTGGCTGCATATGCAGCCTATGCTCAATAAATGTAAATCAATCAATTGAATTTCCAGACGATGCTAAATTTGCACTTACGAAAATTTTAGTCGTACGAAGTTTAGTGAAACGGGCCCCTGTAGCCAATTTCACCAACATTACAAAGTATGCTTATCTAGCCAAGTTTACTTTGATGGAATAATCATTGTCTGTGATAATGTAGTAAATTCAGTATAATAAAAATTAATAAATTTATCCTTAAATTGAAAATTGCTCCCTCAAAGTGTACTTAGCAAGATAAGTATACTTTGCAATTGTGGTGAGATAGGCTACTGATGATCAGCAGAACCTGTGAAACCGGTTAAGGTATAATAAAACTTATACTGTAGTGGAATCGGACCTATATATTTCCTCGTGCGAGCTCGAAAATATTATTTTCATTATATTATTAAGGTACGTAGGTTTGAAGTAGAAACGTGCAGTAAAAGTAAATATTTGTTTTTTTCCCGTGTCTGTCCTTTCTGCCATTCTGTACTGCCATCCCACCACTCGGCGCAACACTGGAAAATAACAAAGATGGCATCACGTATTTGGCTGTACATGTATGTAATGTTTAAATTTGGTTCTAGTTCATGATATACAGATGGATATATCCCTCAACGCAAATTAAAAACATAATTGAATTGGCAATAATTCCAGCACAAAAATCTTTACACAATTCCCTAACATTTGATTGGCCCGTAGCAAGTCCACCATTTATATCCCAGTAAACTCCCACGCCGAACTACTTTCCGTATTAAACCGTGAGGCGCAGTTAAAATAATTCTTCAGAAAACGGAAAATAACACATTTTCTTGATGAATTTATTTGAAATGCTGGAATTATAAGGAATGAATGGCATTTTTGTGGATTTTATCGGGGATATAAACTTGGAAAAGTCGCGGGAATACTGGACGAGGCCTTCCGGCATTCATTCCTATATTGAACACAGCCTGATGACACATACGTATCATGACGTTTCAAGCCAACCCCACTTAGGATTGCAGAGACATGGTCAGAGGTAATTAGTAACCAAACGTTTTATGACGGATGGACGGACAGTGGTATACCATAATTACGTGTCGTTTTTCAAACGGGCGCATATAAAACTGCAGCTATTTTTATTTTCGGGGCAGTGGGGGTGGGCATGGGCGGATTCAGGGGGGTGGGCTGGCCCGGCTTGGAGTGGGGCTTGGCAACATCAAACAGTTGCTTAGTAAAACTGGAGTGGTGATTGAGCAAAACTAGAGTGATGTTTGGCAACATTAGAAAGTTGCTTAGTGAAACTAGAGTGATGAAAGAGCAGAGCTAGAGTTATGTTTGGTAACATTAGAGAGTTGCTTAGCAAACCATGAGTTGTGATTGAGCAAACCGGGAGTGGGGCTTCGCAACATTAGAGAGTTGCGTAGCAAAACTAGAGCTGTGACTGATAAAAACTGGCAACAGTAGCGAGTTGCTTAACCAAACTAGAGTGGCTCCTAAGCAAAACAGGAGTTGTGATTAAGCAAAATGGGAGTGGTGCTTGGAGTTGCTTAGCAAAACTAGAGTGGTAATTGAGAAAAAACTGGAGTGATGTTGGCAACATTAGAGTCGCTTAGCAAAACTAGAGTGGTTATTCAGCAAAACTGGAGTGATGTTTGGCAACATTGTATAATTGTGCATAAATAAATAGGTGATTGAGCAACACTGGAGTGGTGTCTAGTATCAGGTTACATAAGGCGACAAACCTGCAACTATTATAGTCGTAGCGCCGTCAGTTTCCTCCGCAGATAGCTCCACAGTCCGTCAATGACAGATCTCACAACAGCGGAGTGACTTCTCTTTTGTTCACCTGCAATATTAGACCATCCAAATCGTATACACAAATCGCCTGTTGTCAAGACGAGACGTGTATTATCTAGCAGATAATATCGATATTAAATCATGCCATTTACGTAGAAGCTAACTGATTGATATAGTTATTGATTGATCGATCGAATCGATCAATCGTTGATTGATGGATTGACTGATTGAGTGTTTGATCATATTATCAATATCCGGCGTGTTTTCATTTCCGCGTGGTGAGCGGTGTGATCTAGACGTATCTTATATATAGTCCGTTACATAGCGACACTATTCACGTGGTATGTTATCAAGTGAACTCTCCCAGCGTGTCTTGTTACCATTGAATGAGTTTTGACCCACTGACATAATATTTGCTGTCCTTGCCCAATTCTCGCATTATCATCAGAAGCAGGTTTTGTGTCGACAGCTTATGTTGGGTTAGGTATGGATCAATATACACATATCATTGGTTATCCGGTTATCACAATCGGTAACGAGCGCGCTTCTCACCAATGCGACCCCGTGTTCGATCCTCGGCAGGGGCAGTATGTGAGTTTATATGGTGGTCGCCAGATCGGGCAAGTAGGTTTCCTCCGGGTACTCCGGTTTCCTCACACATCAATGACCGCCCTAACGCCTTCATCGGTGCCAACTAAAGTATTTGTATAAGTACTCTCGCGCTTGTTCGTAATCATAGTAAAATATATAAAGTTTAAATATACACATATCAAAGTCCTTTTTTTGCGCAATTCCGAACCTTTCTTGCGAATTTCATACTTATGTTTTCGATCTCGATCCTTTAGGCTCTAACAGCCCCTTATGCTGATTGTTAATCATAAAGTTGTTTGATTGAACCGGGGAGTCTACGGACACATCTGTCACATTTACTGTTTGTTCAACGTTTTGCTTCCAACGAACTGATGGCCATTAAACACATTAAATCTAAAAACAATTTAAATGTAAGTACCGGTACTTTTTCATCAATAACTAAAAAGTCACCCTCCCAAATTCTTTGCAAAAATAAACAATTTTGCTATGGGAATTTATCAGAGGGACTAGACGTAGACCTTTTAAACATACTTTTGGAATTTATGGACCAATTTTCTAGTTATCTAGCCAGATTCAATTTTCTTCTTCATCTTTTTTCGTTTTTCGACTCCTCCTGCTGAAGTTTTTCCACCTCCTTTCATCCTATTTATTTTCTCTATAAAATCAATGTTTGATTTGATTAAAGGCCTATAAACAGCTAAAGTCATTTAGGCTGAGCCAACGGGTTCGATTCCGAATTGAACCTGCTGCATTGGGGCAAAACTCCAAAATCAGAACGGAATATACCACACGTCACTTGACTCCTTCCTCTAAAAATAATAGGATTAGGAACAATCGTATTACTCATATAAGAGTATAACCAGATTCAACTTTCACATACAACAATCGGAATTCCGGTAAGGATGAAAGCCGATCATTAAATTACCGATCGCATTCTCGCAACCAAACACTACACACATCAATTTGATGGAATCATATCAACCTCATGGACTTTGCGAGCTGTGACATTCCATTCGACGATTCTATAAAGATCCAAAAAGGAGTTTCGCCTGGTCTGTACATGGTAGTGGAACAGTCGAAGGATGGTGAGTTGACGGACGAACCGAACAAGGAAGTAGATAGGATATGCATAGTAGTGTTGGTGGTTTGTACTTGCCAGGTCCAGACGACAGCCCAACACTCAGATTGTATGTTCCTCATCATCTTCGATCTATATAATTTTCTGTTCCGGACAAGTCTCAGAGTGAGGCTGAGGCCATAGCTCATTTGTTGTTGGAGGAGATCTTTCCGAGGTATGGCTGTCCGCTCAAGTGAACAGCGACAACGGAACCGAGAATGTCAACACAATGGTGAACGAAGCAATGGAAAATTGACCGTTTGAAAACAGAGAAATGCTAATGTTGAGAGATTCCGCAGGACAGGCCCTACCCAACACACTCGAGCGAGATACACATACTTGAGACATGTTGCTTAACCAAACGCTTGCGGCCATAAGGTGTAACATCAGTGAGGCTAGCAAGAAATCCCCTTCCTTTCTGTTATACAATACAAATGTAGTTCTGCCCATCGATAACCTGTTGAAACCAAGAAGAAAATGTTAAGGCGAAGATCTACACCAGATTTCCACTCAGGAACAACATAATGTGTTTGAACTCGTAAGAAGGAATCTGAAGAAGAGGGAAAGAAGCAGAAGAAGTACGTAGATAGACGGATGAAGGCGGTATATTTTGAATGTATTGACCCCGTTAGCTACAGAACAAATCAAGTAAAAGGAAAGTTAGACATCAAGTGGAAACCGTACAGATTGATTGACACAACAGGTCCGGTGAGTTACGTCCTTAACAATCTGAAGAAAGCGGACATATATAATACTGCGGCATTGAGAGCAGAAGACGGGAACCGCCTGGGAAAAGCTGCATACGTTATACTACCTGAAGGTTCTGATTCTGAGGAAGAACCAGACTCAGAGGAAGAATCGTAATCGAGGTTAGCAGATAAATATCATCGGCTAAATGTTACAATTTGCTATGATTTGCTCTTTTGGTTCAGTATTGTCATTATATATATTCCATTAATCTCAAACTCCTGTTGGGGACTTAGAGATGTGGATTATATTGTATTTCATATATACACGTACATATTATTGCAAATACAATCGAGTTTCCCAGTAATTAGCCGGTCCCAATATACAGCTTGGTGAACTGAAGCAGTGTGGATAAAGAGTTGATTATGTTAGACACATTCACTATACGTTCTTAAAGTACTATATAGCACAACGTATCTATTTAGCGGCTATCTGGGATTTGTGCAGATTTCTCAAATCGATGAAGGATGACAGCTTGTCGTCAATCGGATTAAATAAAAACTGCATTGTATGGGCATGCAAAAGTATAATAAAAAATATGCTATTATAAACAAGGATAAGCCAAAATCCGCTTTTGGCGGCCGGACTAAACACAACAAATCCAGAAAATAGGAATAATGCAATCAATAAATCCACGCATGCCACCCATTTTGTAATGCCGATTGGCTTTCTTTCACATAGCTGCGCGTTTTCCGCATTCTAACAAAAGCACATATCATACGTTGAAAATACACTTTCAAACTTTGATATACATGTACTATAATTCAGATGAAATACAGCAAGATGAATTTTGAGTGGACGAGCTCACCTGTTAAATGATATTTCCTTAAATGTTTGACTTCACATAAGCTTGGGCTTCCCTCATTTTCATCGGATAGAGCACAATGGCAACGATACTTATAGCAATTATTATCTCTTTTTTATGAACATTTGTAACTACATGTCAGTCGAACCTCTTTAAACAGGACACCTATGCAAGTTAGTTGTACTTAATGTTGCATGTTTCATTGCCATTTACCGACAATCATAATGTATTTTCATGATCGTAACGCACCATCATGTGTCTTGACCTAGTCATCTGTCTGTTTTGCTGTGGATCTTCTCTAAACCGGGCTCTCTGGGGACCTCCCAGGATGTCCGGTTTAGAGAGGTTCCACTGTAAATTGTAACTAATGCAATATCGAAGTTTTGGCATGCATTTATATCTAAAAGAAAGTTCGAAATATGAGAATAACATAAAACTATAAAAAGCTATCAAACAGGGAGACATCATAACTCTTATGTTGTCATTAGAGTTAGGTACTCAGAAATAAATTCAAATATAGTGCTGAAATTATTAATTGCAACGTACGGTCGAACCTCTCTAAACTGGACATATACTGAAGTTAGATAATATGCAACTTTCAGTCTCTAGTTCTGCAAGTGACGGCATGGTCTGAAAGTGGAAATTTCACCTCAGAATTTGATAATTTTAAACTCAAAATAGTTCTCCCTGAAATGATTTTTCTTAAAAAAAATTTGAAAAAATCCCGTTTCCATGGCCACCGACACCATGGAGTACGAACTATTGCCTGATTTGTGTGCCGGACCCCGATGGCAGTTGTTGTTTTTTTTTTTAGAGAGAATTGGTCTTAATATGCTGGTACCCATCCTGGAAGGCGTTGCTTTAGAGGTTAAAACACACCAAATAGTTTTACTGTATAATTTAACCGAATGACATCCAATAAGGTCAGTCTCTCCTACTTTCACTATTCGTATGGATGATGTGGGACCTACACGATGTGCAGCATATCTGCACTGGATCTGCATGAATACAATAATAGGTTCACCTACTCCTAAGGAAGAAAAATTCACCCTCGTCATGTCCCCCAATATTCTTTTCATTATTTGGCCACTGAAACTGTTCATTGTTTTCTTTTAAATGCTACAAATATGCTGAAAAATGGTGTTAAAAACACCCAACATGTTCCTCAAGTGAAACTGGGTGGTAATGGATCAACCTGTGCAAACAAGGGTTGTCACAGGAGATTGAATGTATCCTTCTTAGGCCTAAACAAAAATGTTTGTTTTCGGTTACCCGACCCTACCTAGATTTACCCTCCGACCCTAAACTTTTTAGTAAAATAAAATAATAATAATAAATAAAGAAATCACTGAAATCGTTCCATAAAAGTGTTCATGTCAACATAGTTGTTTAGCGAACACTATACATGTATAAACTTAAATAGTTAGCCATGACATGTACATGTACTACTCTAAATTGGGCGTGGATCTGATGTCGATAGCAGACAATATTTATTTTTTTTAAATAACAACTTTTTCCTACCTATCCACCTATTATTTGTTGGAGCCTTGTAGGAAACGAACAATTTTGTTTTGGCCTTAACAATAATTAAACCTACGTTTTAAACATCCAGAGCATGATGAGTGCATGGTATGGGGAAATAAGTCACACAACATCCTATTCCATACTAAAAATGAAAGTAGCAGCGAATAGCCATATTGTTACTTGTTAGAGAATACCAAATGGTGCGAAATCGCCAAGAGGGTATGCAGAAGTAGTCCGGTATAAAAAAAATAATTCGGATGTTTTGAGGCCACAGGCAAAGTTTGCTTGCAAATCCTGATCCATTACTACCTAATTCCATTGTGAAACATGTTGGGGTGTTTTTAACACCAGTTTTCAGCAATTTGTAGCATTTAAAAGAAAATACTAAACATGTTGGTCACGTGATGCAAACAGAGTTTCCGTGGCAAAATAATATAAACTAGCCTTAGGGCATTGTTATGACTAAGTTAATCCCCTCGCTGGCAGCGTTGATAATAAACAAAATGTTAACGATTAACATGTTTGCCTTACAAGCAATATGAACATACGTCCTCGGCTCAATGACCTTGACGTACGTGGACGAACGCTATACCCCCTCTTGCATATCGTCGAGGGGATAACACTATTGGGGGACATGACGAGGTTGAATGTTTCTTTCCCTTTGAGTAAGTGAACATATTGTTTTATTCATGCAGAACCAGTACATACTGCAGGTCATGCAAAAATAGGTCCTACAGCATTCATGCGAATAGTGAAAGTACATGTAGGAGAATGCGGTTAAGTTATATAGTAATACTATTTGGTGTGTTCTAACCATATTTTACTAATTAATGTGTGGGTGATATGTTACATCAACACCGGCTATTGGAGGCCAATCACATGTCGTATTATTATTTCTTGGGGGGCAGTGATCAGTTAATTTCAAATTATCAATGTCACGCCCTCGGTCAGTATGCATTTAATGCACTATGCAAAGTAAGTGGACAGACAGCAAACTGTGTTCGACAGTTGAGAACAAAACACACTGAAAGCTTTTGCATATTAAACAAATATGCTGCTTTATTAGTGCTTCTTACATATGCAGGAATTTGAAATATCTCGGTGCAGTCTCTTTAAAATTATCAAATTCTGAGGTGAAATTTCCACTTTCAGACCATGCCGTCACTTGCAGAACTAGAGACTGAAAGTTGCATATTTTCTCAATCATCATCCAGAGGCAAATATATTGTCAAGGTGCAAACCTATGCCATCCATACGTTTTCTCTGCAATAAATTATTGTTTGAAACTCCCAGAAATATATGTTGTTTTGATTAGTTTTGTCACAACATTCGTAAATGCCCAGTTCTGACCAATAGGAACATGTCAGATAGCCCTGGAATGAGCATTTGTCAATGCAATGTTTACAATGTAAAATCTGATTAAAATAAAAAATGAAGTAGAAAATAATAATTAAACAATCAAAGTGAATGTTAATCAGCAGCAAGTGTAATATTGTACGAAACTGGCGCTAACTGGTCACTGCTACCTTAATATAGAGAATATTAGTATAGTGTCATGAACGTGAATAAATATCTGTCGAGGCTGAGAAATCAGGATGGGCGAGGCTTGCCGAGCACATCCTGATTTCGAGCCGAGTCAGATATTTATTCACGTTCATGACACTATAATAATATTCTATTTATCCCGTTAACCACATCAAAGTTGTTCAAATGTCTCTAAAAATGCATTTGTGGCGTCATAAGTTTGTCTTCTGAAGCGACAAGATTATCGTGTTACGTCATTCACATAATGACGTAACGTCATACATAATGACGTATCTACTAGACGTGAACGAGAAAAAATACACGTACCTGCTTTTCACGTCTAGTAGCGACATAGTTGACGGGATAAATGAGGATTCCTAACGTTGGCAGCAGTGCCATCTGGCGTCATAATGAGGTACTGAATCGTCCGTAATGCTTGCGTCATTCGGCTTATGACATCATGCTTACTGCTTCCGGCCTTCCGGTTGCGGACGGTGGCTTGGCGCTTACTTCCTGCGGCTTTGTCCTTGCTGCTATTGCTTAGTGCAATACAACAGGGACATGACTATTGTCTGTTTCACAAAACCTGCCCATAGTTTACGGCCATATAAACAATGCAAAAACAGTACTTTGTTTCGATATTATTAAATTTTATCCAAAAAAATTAAGAATGAGCCTTCTTTTTATTTCGTAAAAATTGGTCAAATATTGATTTTATTACGAAAAATTGATTTGTCTATGGGAATATAACATGGGGGAAAAGGAGATGGAGGGTCTGTGGGAGGAGTCCGAAAACGAGATATTTTGGAAATTGACTCTGAAACCTGGCTAGATAGCTTGGAAATGATCTAACTAAGAAAACAAAAGTTAAATTTTGAAAATCAGTCCAGTATTTCTGAAATTCAAAAAATGTCCCCATGTTAAATCCCCATAGACATCTTCACTCTGTGAAGATGTCTATGGGTATTTAACATGGGGAAATTGTTTTTTCGCAATAAAAGCAATATTTGATCAATTTTCACGAAATAAAAAGAAGGCTCATTCTTAAATTTTCCTTTAATTTAATATTATCCAAAAATGATACTTTTTTTGCGTTATTTATATGGCCGAAAAATTTGGGCAGGTTTCGTGAAACAGACAGTAAGGATTTATCAAGTAGTGTAATGTAAATAAGACGAATGAACATAGCAACCAGCAGAATAGACATGTAAGGAAGACAAATATAATTCCAACAAGAAGATTTTAAATTTAATAAATGCAAACGACGAATGAAAGAACCTGAATATAAGTTGTAATGTCATCAGCACGCAACATCAAACGACATATAATTATGGCGGATAATACCTTCCATATTATTGTTGTTATTTTTAACTCATTTTAGAAAGTATATAATTATGTAGTTACCACCCAAATTAGTGGTAACAAGGTGAGTATTTCTTTTTTACTATTCTGCTGTTTACCGTCTTGCAGGGGCGTAGTCAGGAGGCAAATGATGTGCCGGCCCGGGAAACGAATGTCGAGCGAGCGTAGCTAGGGGGTCCTGTGGCATTCCCCCGCCCCCCCCCCCCCCACCCCCCCCCCCCCCCCCGAAATGAGGATCCAATTTCCTGCATTTTGCTGCATTTTAAAGACCAATTCGGACTGAATTGAATATGCCAGTTTTTACAACAAAACCACAAGATATGATAACTACTATATATTATATATTAATATATGTATATATAGGCCTAGGACGGGTAGATCTAGGTAGGCCTATTCAATATCTCGGGTTTTTCTTTTTTGTTTCCTTTTTTTTTAGTCAAAACGATGTGCAGGCCCGGGGCCTTTCGGCCTAATAGCAGCTATGCGCCTGTCTTGTATGCCACCTTTGAGGTCTGGACGAGACGGTTCTAATGGGCGGTAACAAGATTAACCTTTATGGAGAAATATACACACTACTGTCTGTTCCACGTTTTGCTGCCGACAAACTTTTGGACATTAAACACAATAACTCCAAAAAATATTTAAATGTAAGTACTTTTTCATCAATAACAAAAAAGTGACCCTCCCCCAAAAAAAATGATTTGATTAAATTCCGTAAAATATTGATTGTATTGCAAAAAAAACGATTTTCCTATATGAATTTCACATGGAAACTAAAAATAATTATGTTTTCGTTTTTTGACTCCTCCCCCTCCTCTTCTGCCTCTTTTTGCCCCATGTTAAATTCTTATAGGAAACTCGTTTTTTCGCTATTAAATCAATATTTGATGGAATTTCATCAAACAAACAAATTTGGGGAGGGTGACTTTTTTGTTAGTGGTGAAAAGGTACTTGCATGTAAATATTTTTTAGATGTAATGTGTTTAATAGCCAAAAGTTCGTCGGTAGGAAAACGTGGAACAGACAGTAGTCTGATTTTGTTTCAATAAAAAGTATTGTATCCATATACTTCAATGGGTTCAATTGAAAAACCGGGTAATCTGTCAGTCTAGACACCGCATAAATAGAGAATAGTAGGTTAGTGCCATGAATGGGAAAAATATCCGGCAAGGCTCAAGAATTTCTTTATTTCTCATCAGAAGTATATGTTGTGACCACTCATTTGAACCGTCTCGCCGAGAAATAAGGAAAATAGATAGAGAATAGTAGGTTAGTGCCGTGAATGGGAAAAAACATCTGGCAAGGCTCAGTAAACGGGATGGGCAAGGCTCTGCCGAGCACAGCCCGTTTCCGTGCCGCGCCAGATATGTTTTCCCATTCACGGCACAAACGTACTATTCTATTTATCCCGTCAACACCTACACATGGCTGTAAAATGCAAAATTAGTATTGACTGGATATCAAAAATGTTTCACGGCACCGTGTTTCACGGCACATACGCACTGTGTTGACGGGATAAATATGATTTCATACTATGCATTACATGCAGTGTATTCTATTTCATGACTTCCTTGATTTTGTTTGAATTTGTTTTTCTATTCTTAGCATATATCCTTAGCATTAGTGACATTGACAAAGGGTTGTGTTATGTCCTGAAAGTCACATGCATGTAGGCACAAGTGGATGCAGATTCACATGCCATTAAGTTAACATTTATTTGGTATGTCTTATTTCGTGCCCATTCGCTATTAGACGACACTATGAAACAGTAACAGAACACAACATTCCTTTTATAAATGCCAAACATGTATCGCTATATGAAAGGTGGCATACACGAGCGTAAACAACAGAATCGTAAACAAGAAATATTCACCTTGTTCACTTTCACACTGGTCATCGTTATCTTCACCCTGGGTGTCGTCATTAGCATTTCGGCGACGGTCTTCATTTTCACACTGGTCGTCATTATCGTCACCGTCCTTATCGTCACCCTGGTTGTCATTAGCACTTCGGCGACGTTCTTCATTTTCACCCTGCTGGTCATTATTGTCACCATGGTCTTCATTATTGTCACCCTGGTTGTCATTATTGTCTCCCTGGTTGTCGTCATTAGCACTTCGACGACGGTCTTCGTTTTCACCCTGGTCGTCATTATTGTCACCCTGGTTGTCATTATTGTCACCCTGGTTGTCATTATTGTCTCCCTGGTTGTCGTCATTAGCACTTCGACGACGGTCTTCGTTTTCACCCTGGTCGTCATTATTGTCACCCTGGTTGTCATTATTGTCACCCTGGTTGTCATTATTGTCTCCCTGGTTGTCGTCATTAGCACTTCGACGACGGTCTTCATTTTCACCCTGGTCGTCATTATTGTCTCCCTGGTCGTCATTATTGCCACCCTGGTCTTCATTATTGTCACCCTGGTTGTCATTATTGTCACCCTGGTTGTCATCATTAGCACTTCGACGACGGTCTTCATTTTCACCCTGGTCGTCATTATCTTCACCCTGGGTGTCGTCATTAACACTTCGACGACGGTCTTCATTTTCACCATGGTCGTCATTATTGTCACCCTGGTTGTCATTATTGCCACCCCGGTCTTCATTATTGTCACCCTGGTTGTCATTATTGTCACCCTGGTTGTCATCATCAGCACTTCGACGACGGTCTTCATTTTCACCCTGGTCGTCATTATCTTCACCCTGGGTGTCGTCATTAGCACTTCGGCGACGGTCTTCATTTTCACCCTGATCGTCATTATCGTCACCCTGGTCGTCACCCTGGTTGTCATTAACACTTCGGCGACGGTCTTCATTTTCACCCTGGTCGTCATTATCTTCACCCTGGGTGTCGTCATTAGCACTTCGGCGACGGTCTTCATTTTCACCCTGATCGTCATTATCGTCACCCTGGTCGTCATTATCGTCACCCTGGTTGTCATTAGCACTTCGGCGACGGTCTTCATTTTCACACTGGTCGTCATTATCTTCACCCTGGGTGTCGTCATTAGCACTTCGGCGACGGCCTTCATTTTCACCCTTATCGTCATTATCGTCACCCTGGTCGTCATTATCGTCACCCTGGTTGTCATTAGTACATCGGGGATGGTCTTCATTTTCACCCTGGTCGTCATTATCTTCACCCTGGGTGTCGTCATTAGCACTTCGGCGACGGTCTTCATTTTCACCCTGGTCGTCATTATCGTCACCCTGGTCGTGAGTATCGTCACCCTGATTGTCATGAGCACTTCGGCGACGGTCTTCATTTTCACCCTGATCGTCATTATTATCACCCTGGTTGTCATTATCTTCACCCTGGTTGTCATCATTAACACTTCGGCGACGGTCTTCATTTTCACCCTGGTCGTCATTGTCTTCACCCTGGGTGTCGTCATTAGCACTTCGGCGACGGTCTTCATTTTCACCCTGATCGTCATCATCTTCACCGTGGGTGCCGTCATTAGAACTTCGGCGACGGTCTTCATTTTCACCCTGGTCGTCATTATCGTCACCCTGGTCGTCAGTATCGTCACCCTGGTTGTCATTAGCACTTCGGCGACGGTCTTCATTTTCACCCTGATCGTCATTATCTTCACCCCGGGTATCGTCATTAGCACTTCGGCGACGGTCTTCATTTTCACCCTTATCGTCATTATCGTCACCCTGGTCGTCATTATAGTCACCCTGGTTATCATTAGCACATCGGCGACGGTCTTCATTTTCACCCTGGTCGTCATTATCTTCACCCTGGGTGTCGTCATTAGCACTTCGGCGACGGTCTTCATTTTCACCCTGGTCGTCATTATCTTCACCCTGGGTATCGTCATTAGCACTTCGGCGACGGTCTTCATGTTCACCCTGATCGTCATTATCGTCACCCTGGTCGTCATTATCGTCACCCTGGTTGTCATTAGCACTTCGGCGACGGTCTTCATTTTCACCCTGCTGGTCATTATTATCACCCTTGTCTTCATTATTGTCACCCTGGTTGTCATTATTGTCACCCTGGTTGTCGTCATTAGCACTTCGACGACGGTCTTCGCTTTCACCCTGGTCATCATTTTTATCACCCTGGTTGTCATTATTGTCACCCTGTTTGTCATTATTGCCACCCTGGTTGTCATTATTGCCACCCTGGTTGTCATTATTGCCACCCTGGTTGTCATTATTGCCACCCTGGTCGTCATTATTGCCACCCTGCTGGTCATTATTGTCACCCTGGTTGTCATTATTGCCACCCTGGTCGTCATTATTGTCACCCTGGTTATCGTCATTATTGTCACCCTGGTTGTAGTCATTAACACTTCTGCGGCGGTCTTCGTTTTCACCCTGCTCTCCATTATTGTCACCCTGATCTTCATTTTGACCCTGGTCGTCATGAACGTCACGGCGACCATGATCGAGATGAAACTGCAAGTTGAAAACGTGTGTATAATAAATTAGTGGTCTTACTAAATGATTATATCTGTATAGCGGGCACTCGTGGAACTGATGGAATGGGGACACTTATTTAATTCCTTTCAAGAACAGTGTGTGCCTACTGAGTGGGCATGTACATTCAATACTTTATTCAGTAAGAAATAGACGATGAATACAGCATAGGACAGGATCTCTATAAATAGATTTGCAAAGGGACATAACTAGCTAAGTGATCTGGAGAAAATTCGGGGATACATGTTTCTAATACTGACATTAGTATAAACATGGTTTGCAATCGATGGTTACTAACTTATTATATTTAAATTAATTACACTAGCGTCTATAATTTCTATAATTTCTAATTAATTACACTAGCATCTATCATGTCTAATTCATTACACTAGCGTCTATAATGTATATAGTGTCTAATTAATTACACCGGCGTCTATAATGTCTAATTAATTACACTAGCGTCTATAATGTATACTTAATTACACTAGCGTCTATAATGTCTAATTAATTACACTAGCGACTATAATGTATAATTAATTACACTAGCGTCTATAATGTCTATACTGTCTAATTAATTACACTAGCGTCTATAATGTCTATAATGTCTAATTAATTATACTAGCGTCTATAATATATATAATGTCTAATTAATAACACTAGCGTCTATAATGTCTATACTGTCTAATTAATTACACTAGCGTCTATAACTGGTTATTCTTTCTAAAAGTGGTAATGCATTAACATTTTGCAACAATAAATAAATAAATTTCACATTTTTTCATTACCGGTACATGCATACATGTAGCGAAGATGTAAGTTATTATGCCAAGCCAAATTATCTCCCCTGCTGATATTGAATTTTTAATAAATTAATTTCATAGCGAGCGCTAGCCAGTTTGTTAAAAATTCAATATGTGAACTATAACTAACTTATTGGTTGCCCCGCCCCATCGCGGGCACCTGTCTATTAGAATGGAGAGTTGCCCATAAACGATACTATTACGTGATTGGCGGTGTGACACTGAATGGATCATACACATGGTGCGCGTCACAGGAACTTTCGTCAACAAGGCGGGGGCCTGTGGTCCTAAATATAACTGCTGGGTTATTGCAACATTTAAATGCACATGCCAATTCAGTAGGAACAAACTGTTATTTATATGAATTAAAATAAGTGTATAATGTTGTCAGTATTCCACCAGCGCCCGCTATACAGATATAATCAGGTTGTATCAGGCTATTTTAATATGCAAATGAAGCATGATATTTTTTCAATTATTGATACTAATTAAATGCGTCCCCAAAAAAAAAATATTTTCGCCAGACTATAAAGTATGATCATTGCACATCAAAAAATAAATACAGAGAATAAATAGTAATGTTCGTTAACATTTTAAGGAAACAAGGTTATCGCCCCTGATATCAGTGTGGAAATTTACGTCTGATCTAAAATGTATAGTAATGCCATTCAATACGTGGGGTAATGGTGTATAGCGGCCACACGTAATTTTTAGAACAGGTGGAATAGTGACACAATTATACACTTATTCCTATAAAGAACAGTTTGTGCCTACTGAGTGGGCATGTACCGTTAATGATTAATATAATAGATATTGGAGAAAGCGTCGCAATATGCGATTAATTGAGATGAAATACTGTGCTTTCATTGGTCGAGAAACTAGGGCAAACAATAAGTTCACATATTGCAACGTTTAACCCCAATAAGTTATATATCACCAGATTTAATGATTAAATGTTCACAGGAAATGAAAAATCAATACTCGGATGGGACATTGCATTGTACACTTGGCTAAACTATAAGTCAGTTATTGTTCACATATTGGATTTTTCAGGAACTAAATGCTGTGGTCGCTAGCGCTCCCTCGCATTTAATTCCTTAACAATCCAAATATGTGAACAATAACTTGTGCATAGAAGCTGATGATACACTGACTGTTATGGTCAAATAAGGTCATTGTGTATATTCTTATGTATATGAAGTAGCGTTAAATGCAGGAATAAACATATAAGGACTGCCATACTGGGCGCCGTTGCTCAAAACCTCTGCTAGCTTAACGGTAAGTCCTAAATCGCTTAAAACATGTTAGCTTAACGGACTGTTAAATCAGTAACACTGTAACAGTCCGTTCTACCATAGCTCCAGAAAATCTGCGTATTTGCTTAAATATCCAATTAAAATTGCCAAAAAAAACAATTGAAATAAGAAGTAGCGAGTATCAAAAAGCAATAAAAATGTGTTGTACCATTATCATGCTGCAGAAAACCACAAATATAGCATATTTTACTTATTTTCGATGAAAACATATCTTGGTATTTCATTAGAATTGTCTCGCCAAGATATGTTTCCATTTCGAAGCAAACTATTCAATAATTGCTGTCTGTTGATGTGGAAACAGCAGTGTGATTTTATTTTACCCAATTAAAATTTTGAAATACCCAATTGCTTCAGAAATGATGGAGTGACAATACTCAAATACTAATTACTTATCTGGAGCCCTAGTTAAGCTAACAGAGGTTTTCAGCAATCGAGCCCGGACTGATAAGAAAGTGCCGTATCCTGCGCCTTTCATTGGTTGAACATCAGCACTTACTCAGGCTCGGAAATGGAGAAATGGGACTTATGGGTTTTGCGACCAGCTTAGATCCAGATCAGCCTGTGCATCCGCACAGTCTGATCAGGATCTGCACTGTTCGTCATTCCACCCATGAAACAGCCATCATGCTTTTAAGAAGCAATAATTCCAGCACAAAAATATTTACACAATTCCCTAACATTTGATTGGCCTGTAGCAAGTCTCTGTCCAAAATTTATATCCCAGTAAACTCCCACGCCGAACTACTTTCTACAGGTGCGCTGTCAGTGCTGTCAATGTAAACAAATGGCTGCCGTCTGTCAATATAAACACATTTTCTTGATGAATTTATTTCAAATGCTGGAATTATAAGGAATGAATGGCCTTTTTGTTGAATTTATCGGGGATATAAATTTGGAAAAGTCGCACGAATACTGGACGAGGCCTTAAAAAATTTCGAAAATTGTAATTTTTTTATCGCTTCGTCCAGTATTCCCGCGACTTTTCCAAGTTTATACCCCGATAAATTCCACAAAAAGGCCATTCATTCCTTATAATTCCAGCATTTGAAACAAATTCAAGTCATACGCGTTTAATATTAACGTTGCATGATAAACTTTATATAAAATCAAAGGACTGAACCTCCTGAAATTCTTCGCAGTATGTGTGTGTGGATGACAAATAGACTAATTATTAATCTCGACTGGAAAACATTTCAAGTACATTGTAGTTTGAAGACTCGAAGAATAGAAGGGATTCGGAACTGTTGGCACGACTGACAGGTCGATGCGTGTGGTTCTGGCAAAATATGAAAACGATCCGGACAACTATTCATGGCCATTTGGTCAGTTAAAGATGTTGTCCATTTTTAGCTACGGCCTGTGTGCTTTAATTTCAGGTGAAGATGTTAGCAGGTTTGGTAAAAAACATGTTCGAAAATAAGGCTTCTATCGAGTTTAGAATAATATATAAATCGTTGAGACTTGGTGAGTCATTCATATGTAATATCGCATGCATGGTGCACGGCCAATCTCCTAAGTATATTGAATAAGTATATGCGTCAAGTACTACTTGACCACCACATGAGGTCAATTACACGCCCCATCTTCGCGTTAGCCACGCATTACAGTTACCTTCGTAGAGGTACCGGATGATACTGGTCCCAGTTGGTACCGGTACTGACTTATAGGGATCGCCCATTTAGTATTGTCATTTCCGGAATGTCGAAAAGGTCAATAGCTATTCTGAGAACAGAAACCAAAACCGAATCATGGAGTTATGAATCGCGAATAATCGAATACATGGCGGGTAATCGTCCCACCCTTAGAACTCGGAAACGTTTGCAATAACATAATTTAGCACAAAAAGAAGCAAACAGAACATTTATTGCACTGAAAGGCGATCAAGCTAGGTTGCTAGAACTATTTTTATGGCGTACCCGTGTGGTTTTTTTTTTTAAAAATGCAACCCGCAAAATATGTGCTGCGACCTTCATATGTTAATTTACATAAAAGCTGGAAGACTTAACAGTCCGTTAAGCTAAAAGAGGTGTTATGCTAAGAAATGCGTATATATAGCATGTTTTATGTTGAAAGAAACGCGGACTAGCTTATATTGCGCCATGACTCTGACGGCATTCTGTTACATCATGTGATGTCGTTCCACCGATTAACTTTCCTGGTCTTGTCTGATAAATGTGATAGCAAAAGAAACCAGCAAGCATCTTTCTTCCTGGACATGCACATGACCAACGGCAACCAACGTATATTGCGATCAAACTGCAGTTTGGTCTGGTATACGCTGTTTGTAGGACACGACTGTAATATGGTGTAGTTAAAAGTACATGCCCACTCACAAGGTGTATGATCACGTGGTACTAACAACAACAACAGGTACCGATTCAAAGTACGTATTCTTTTATAGTGTCCTTATTACGTAACGGTTTTTGATGAAATATGGTGCATCAAACGCGTCTTGTTAAGCTGCATTTGGTGGTCTCTGTATTTTCGCCCAAACTTCTGTCGTTTTTGCGAAGAATCGATTTCCGTGTTTCCGACACGGAAATCGATTCTTCGCAAAAACGACATAAGTCTGTGCCAAACTATCTAGACCACCAAATGCAGCTCATGAAGACGCGTTTGCTGCGCCATATTTCATCAAAATCCTTTGCATATTAAGGAAAATATCAAATAATACTTACTTTGGAGTGGGCGAATCTGTTGTTGTTGTAACCACGTGATCATGCACCTTGACTCAGTAGGCACAAACTGTTCTTTATAAGAATTAAATAAGTGTATAATTGTGTCAATATTCCACCAGTTCTAAAACTTATGAGTGCCCATTATACAGATATAATCATTTAGTAATATGTATTGTACTGATTGTGACGCGCGGTGGTATCAGGCTATTTTCATATGCAAATTAGGAATGGTATTCTTTAATTATTTATACTAATTAAATGAGTCACCTGAACAAATAATATTTTCGACAGATTATAAAGTATCATCATTGCACATCAAAAAATAAATACAGATAATAAATAGTAATGTCAGTTAACATTTTAAGGAAACACTGGTATGTTATCGCCCCTGATATCAGTGTGGAAATTCATATTTGTAATACGAAGTATAATAATGTCAATTATATCGTCGGGAAATGGTTATGACTTTATTTTGCCCGAACAAGGTCAAATCAGACGAACGGACGAAACAAATATGCCTCCCTTTATTATAGCCTGGCACGTGGGCATGTACCTTTAAGGAATAAAACCATGGGCTGTTGCGTTTACTGTATTATGAACAACAGTTGGTCTGTTTAAAGTGCGTGAAGAACTCCTCGCAAACTTTAAATAGACCAACTGTTGTTCATAATACAGTAAACGCAACTGCCCATGGTTTTATTACTTATATTTACGCTGCATTTTGGGGTAGTTTCAAAGATGTAAATAACCATATGTGGCGTAAAAAATAGGAATCTTATTGTTTTACGTCGTGTTGTCGCAATTCACGGAACAGCGACGTTGCCGGTCAATAGCGTGACATTATTGACAACGACGATGAACGTCATGTAATCTAATCATAAATGACGTCAAACAAACTTTAACGAATCAACAACGTCGCGCGACGTCACGTGGGGCTAATGTAATGTACTGGGATATGAACGCAATACGTTGAATGGGCGTTTCCATTATGCATTCAAGGACAGTGTAAATATTATTTGATAAAGTAGGCCTAAGTGTTACAACCTCCTTGACAGCTTTATTTTATCTTGTCTTATCTTGCCTTTCCTTGTACACAATTCAGATCATTGGCTAAAAGCACAGTATTGCTTAACTAGAGGATATTCCATCGTACATTTTGAATAGCGGGAAATAATACACGAGTGTGCGTCGGCTTCCGCGTAAGCAACGAGTGAGCGTAGCGAACGAGTTGCTTGCACGTACGCCGACGGACACGAGTGTATTATTTCCGCTATAATTCAAACATGTACGACGGGATATCCTATGTATTACACTTCCACGGCGGATATGTATGCACATTTAGTCTATTTTTTAGATTATAATCAATGAATTGTGATGTGCGCATGGATAGTTATACAATGACGTGTTTTCCCGCGTTTTTGACGTTACGTTGTGTGACGTCAAATGTCGTCATGTAAACTGTTTGAAATCCAAATTACGCAGCTGTTTCTATGAGCCAGATATATTTGAGTGCATGTTTGGAATGTGTTCAATCACATTTTGCATGGTAGCTCGTGGTTTCCAAGAAAATAAGCGCGAAATTACGGGTGTTCTCTTCACGGTGTATTATTTGTAAGGAGTTGATTACGAGTTTTCTCTCGCAGCGAAACCAGTGCAAATATTTGCAAGAGCGTAATAATGCTTACTAATAACTCGTATTGTATTGTATTGTATTGTATTGTATTGTATTGAATTGGATTGCATTGTATTGTATTGTATTGTAGGTGACTGTGTACGGTACGGTAACGACCCACATTTCCCAATCCTGGTCGATCGATGGTCTGATGATCACCAGCTCGCCTCAGCGCAAACGCACTCGCTTGTATCACCAGCATACAACACACCAGCAGGGTTAACTGGAAAAGAATATGGGACACGCCATGGGATTTTGTAAGTGATGGTGCGATATTTCATGATTCATGTTTACAAAAGTTACGATATTTTCCGTAAATTACGTCGAAAGGTGACGAAATATTCGGAGCGAATGTGGAAATTTCGTCAACGTTGGAAGTCATTCACAGAACAAACACAAACGAATATCTTATTAGGTACAAACCACATGGCTGTATCTGCATGTGACATTGGACGTATGCATGACCAACAGCCTGAGCAGTCTGATCAGGGTACGCACTGTTCGACACTCTGTCAGTGAATGCCTGTTATACTTCTAACGCAGTGAAGAGATAGATATGGAAATGTCCTGCAAGGCTGAAGAATTTCTTTATTTCTCATCAGAAGTATATGTTGTGACCACTCATTTGAACCGTCTCGCCGAGACGGTTCAAATGAGTGGTCACAACATATATTTTGGTTCAGAAATAAGGAAAATAGATAGAGAATAGTAGGTTAGTGCCGTGAATGGGAAAAAATATCTTGCAAGGTTCAGGAAACGGGATGGGCGAGGCTCTGCCGAGCACATCCCGTTTCCGTGCCGCGCCAGATATTTTTCCCATTCACGGCACTTACCTACTATTCTATTTATCCCGTCAACACCTAAAAATGGCTTTAAAATGCAAAATTAGTATTGACTGGATATCAAAAATGTTTCACGGCACTGTGTTTCACGGCACATACACACTGTGTTGATAAATATTTATCTCCCATTTAGGAGATGCTAACTCATAACTCAGTATCTCCTAATTATGACATGTGTAGCATTGACACATGTAGTAAGTCCTAATTAGGATATGGTAAGTCCTAATTAGGAGATACTAAGTCCTAATTAGGAGATACTGAGTCATAATTAGGAGATAGTTAGACTAACATGTTATGTCTCTATATCATGTTTAACTTCTATTTTTCATTATCTGACTTTTATCTTTTATTATTTACTTTGCTATAGTAACGGTAGTGAAGCCATAGTGCTATGTCTATGAGATAGTAAGTCTTAATTAGGTGATACTATCTCCTAATTAGGACTTAGTATCTCCTAATTAGGAGATAAACATATTTTAGCATTGACACCTAGACGTTTCCATAGATAGAGACTACCGGGTTAGTGTCAAGTTAATCAGGCAAGGCTAGGAAACGCGTGCTACCGTTTCCGAGCAGAGCCTGATAAACTTGGTATTGAAATACACTAGCAGTGTATTCTATTTATCAGGTAATGTTTATGGCTACATAGCGAGCAATTATGACGTTGTTTTCGTTGAAAAGAACGCGGACTTGTTTCCGTGACGTCATCCACTGACGTAATTCGGTAACGTCATGTGACACCGTTTGACCAATGGAATGTCAGTTTTCAATTTGTTATAACCCGGTTACCTGATAAATCCTTATATCAGACTGCAGGTGTTTGCTATCTCATCGAGAGCTAGACCGGCCAACAATACCATAAGTGGCTAATATATTTGTGCAATCAATGTCATTAACAACGGCATTGTTATCACAAAGCTAATACCCGTAGCACGTACGTACATACGTGCGTACATGGACTAACGCTACATCCCCTCTTGCCTATCGGCGAGGGGATAATAACCAGCAACAGTTCTAGTCCAAAACGTGGCTATTGCCTTGCTGATCAAACAGTTTGATTATAATGGTGGCCATTTTGAAATACAAATATAATACATCACATAATGATACACGTTCAAATGACAAATGTCAATTACTGCATGGTTCTGTAGATACGTATCCATTTTACCGTTGAAATTGATCGTATTCAATTGAAAAGAACACAAAATGTATTGTTATTGTGACGGCCATTTTTAATTTTAAAATGTCAAACATATGTTATTGTATAGATACATAAATTGTCAACTTTCGGTGAAAAATGTGCTTATTCTTTTGAGAAAAAGACTATATGTCTTGAATGGCGCCACACCGAAAGAAATTGTACCGATTTGTTTGTGTACCGTGACTATGACACATATATACTCTGTCATAAAAAACACATTTCCCGGAAGAATATAGCAAACAGATGCAACAGGTGCACTCTTTTCACTTCCGTACTCAGAACTACAGTTCAAGTCGCTTTAACCCTTCCTACGCTGTTGACGGAAATTGCCGTCTGCTGTTTTTCATTTTTGCTTTAATTCTTAACAACAATCTGGTTTTGACAGCACATGAGAATCGTCTCCACTGGAGACGATTCTCATGTGCTGTCAAAACCAGGTTTTTGTCGAGAAATATTGAAAATAAAACATTTCCAGCAGACGACAACATTTAATTCAGTGTAGTAAGGGTTAACATACATATACATGTACTTACAGGTGCCATATCGACGGTGTTTAATCCTTAGAAGACGGATTGGAAAATTGTCGTCTGCTGTTTTGCTGTATTTGTTATTCCTTTCAAAAACATGTTTTGGCAACGCATGAGAATCATCTCCATTGGAGATGATTCTCGTGCGCTGCCAGAACATGTGTTCTTGAGAGAAAAAAATGGAAGAAAATACAAAATAGAGCAGACGACACAATTTAATTCAGCGTGATAAGGGTTAACGAGTACCCTCAATTATGAGTACGTAGTAGTCGACTCTACCTCCGTTGTCCCGACGCCGCTAGCCGACAGGCTTATATAGTCCCGCGGCTTAAAGGGGCATATCAGGACAAACAAAAATTAAATACTATAAAAAAATTAAAATGTGTTTTCATCACGGCACTGTGTAATGTGGTTTAATTGAAGATATATGACGATACTAGGACCGCTGGGTTGTTTCAATTTCCACCGATATCGGTACAAATGTATCAGATTTTCTATCTTGTTGCGTTAGGAAATCCTATATGTATGTACATATATGGGTGAAAATCGAAACAACCCAACGGTCCTAGTAACTGTATCGTCATATATCTTTAATTAAACGCATGCAGAGACTGATAGACTGGCTACTACTGCCCAGGGGGCATTTTCACTAAACATCGTACGACTAAAATGTTCGAAAGTGCAAATTTAGGATTGTCCGGAAATTTCAATTGATGGATTTACATTTATTGAGCATATGCTGCATATGCAGCCTATGCTCAATAAATGTAAATCCAATAATTGTTCACAAGAAAACATTGTTAATGTGAAATTTACAGGCCATCATAATTTTGCACTCACGAACATTTTAGTCGTACGAAGTTTAGTGAAACGGGCCGCTGGTCCCAAACAAATGAAACATCTTAATGCCGCTTTTCACAACCGGGAAACGCAATTATGGTACCAATTAAAGTACAACATTAATGTAACAGGTGGCTGACTAATGTAAAACAAATAAATCACCATATGCCACGTGGCATGTCACTGAATATCTGCAAAATGTATATCTTACCCTGTTCTTCTTAGTGTGTAGTATAAAAGGTGCATCATCACGTGGTTACAACGACAACAACAACGTCGCACCTCCAAAGTAAGTATTATTTCTTTAATATGCAACGGATTTTGATGAAAAATGGCGCAGCAAACGCGTCTTCATGAGCTGCATTTGGTGGTCCCTGGAGTTCAGCACAGACTTATGTCGTTTTTGCGAAGAAATGATTTCCGTGTCGGTAGAAAATACAGAGACCATCAAATGCAGCTTAACAAGACGCGTTTGATGCGCCATATTTCATCAAAATCCGTTACGTAATAAGGACAATATAAAGAAATACGTACTTTGAATCAGATGGATTCTGGAAGTTTCAGTATTTGTTGTTGTTGTTGTTAGTACCACGTGATCATACACCTTGGTATACAGAGCACCGAGTTGCCATCACCGCCATTTCCATGGGCGGATTCAGGGGGGGCGGACCCGGCGCCCCCCCCCCCCCTAAAATTCGCCAAGTAAAGATTTTTTACAAGTTACACGTTTCATGCCAAGTGTCATGTATTCCATGCATTTTTCGGTCGTTGTCTTATTGTTTCAAAATTTAAACGTTTTCAATCAAAAATCATGTCTCAACATACTGTGACAGTGTCAATATTGTTTGCTCCAAAATGCGCCAGAACGCAGGAAATGCGATGTAGATTTCAAAATATTTGCGGGGGGGAATGCAAGTATTGCAAAATAGTTACGCCACCACCCCCCCCCCCCCCCCCCCCCCCCCCCCCCTAACCCGAAATCCTGGATCCGCGCCTGATTTTAGTTTGTACAGGATTTCGGGTTAGGGGGTCGGAACTTCTGAATTGAAATACATGCAATTCACATATTTTCGAACGAGGACCTCTCTGCTAGGGGGGGGGGGGGGGGTTGGGGGGGTTCGCCGAAGTTTAGGGTCCGCCCGCCTCACAGTATTAAAGGTACATGCCCACTCAGTAGGCACAAAATGTTCTTTATAGGAATTAAATAAGTGTATAATTGTGTCACTATTCCACCAGTTCTAAAAATTACCAGTGCCCGCTATACAGATATACAATCATTTAGTAATATTTATTTTACTAATAGTGACTCACGGTGGTATCAGGCTATTTTCAAATGCAAATGCGGCATGCTATTTTTTAATTATTTATACTAATTAAATGCGTCACCTGAAAAAAATAATATTTTCGACAGATTATAAAGCATAATCATTGCACATCAAAAAATAAATACAGAGAATAAATAGTAATGTCCGTTAGCATTTTAAGGAAACACGGTTATCGCCCCTGGTATTAGTGTGGAAATTTACATCTGATATAAAATGTGTAATAATGCCAATCCATAGGTGGGGTAATGGTGAATTAATGTTTATTTGTCAGAAAATGTCTCAGATGATGTCTCTGATATAAAGAACAGTTTGTACCTACTGAGTGGGCATTTACCTTTAATAATCATTAAATCGGGTAATATATAACTTATTTGGGTTAAACGTTGCAATATGTGAAATAAGTGAAACACAATGCTGCCCAGCGATTGGCTTAGACAGGGCGAGCTATAAATGCCATATTGAAATGCATGGTTAGAGTAACTTTTGAGGGAAATTATACAATACACTGTATGTTCATTTATCCCGTCAAGACAGTGCGTATGTGCCGTGAAACACGGTGCTGTGAAACATTTTTGATATCCTGTCAATACGACCAAATCACTGCGTATGAATATGTGCGGTGGCTGGAGTTATTTATTTTTGCATTTTAAAGCCATCTGTAGGTGTTGACAAGATAAATAGAATAGTAGGTTAGTGCCGCGAATGGGAAAAATATCGCGCGGCACGGAAACGGGATGAAATGCATGATTTGAAATCCAATCTGGAAGAGTAGACAATTAAGAATTTGCCGAGGCGTGCATATACACCAGTAGCCTATTTCACCAACATTGTAAACATGGTAAAGTATACTTATCTAGCAAAGTATACTTTGAGGGAGAAATTTTCAATTTTAGGATAAATTTATTATTTTTTATTATGCTGAATTTATTACATTATCACAGCCATTTTGGCTGTGATAATGTAATAAATTCAGTATAATAATTCTGTATACTTGTAATCATCAAATATATGCAGTGGTTAGTTCTATATGAAATAATGCATTTCGGATAAAATAAATGATTACTCCCTCAAAGTATACTTTGCTAGATAAGTATACGTTGCAATGTTGGTGAACCAGCCTACAGGAAGAGTGGACAATTAAAAATGTGTCGAGGCGTGCAAACACCAGTTCTTTCGTAAACTGTTTGCCTTCTTTGCGTATGCGTAATCTGAATGCATAATTCCACGTGGTGGTTCTTACCCCAGCACAATCATACATATGTGTTAGTACTTTTAAATTCGCTATTATTGGTCACTCCTGTAAGTGTTTAAATGGAATATAAGGCCATGGCAAGAATTCCCCAACGGAAGCGGTGTTGCGTCTGCCGAGGCATTCGACCGTAACATGATCATGGGCACGAAAAATGTAAAGGTCATGCTAATGGCAGCATGAGTGTGTTTCAAATGCTTACATGTATCAATTGTCCAAATATTGAAGCAATGCATCATGTAATATTAAAGTTATATGACGATGAAGAAACTGGTACAAACTTTTTGACGTAAGAAAATGGCCAAGTGTTTCCACAACCATGTGATGGTCAAGGTCATGTTAATGAGGGTATACGTGTGTTCCAAGTGTTTCTGCAAAAATGTGAAAGTCAAAAAGCTCATGTTAATGGCGGCATGAGTGTGTTCCAAATGCTTACATGTATAAGTGTACAAATATTGAAGCAATACATCAAGAAATATTAAAGTTATATGATGATGACGAAACTTGTACAAACCTTTTGACGCAAAAAAATGGCTAGGTGTTTCCGCAAAAATGTGAAGGTAAAAAAGGCCAAGGTCATGTTAATGGCGGTATGAGTGTCTTCCACATGCTCACATGTATCAAGTGTTCAAATATTGAAGCAATCCGTAAAGACATATTATAGGTATATGCCCACTCGGTAGTTCTTAAATAAGTGTATAATTGTGTCATTATTCCACCAGTTCTAAAAATTACGAGTACCCGCTATTATAGGAATGAATGGCATTTTTGTTGAATTTATCGGGGTATAAACTTGGAAAAGTCGCGGGAATACTGGACGAAGGCCGGAAGGCCTCGTCCAGTATTCCCGCGACTTTTCCAAGTTTATATCCCCGATAAATTCAACAAAAAGACCATTCATTCCTTATAATTCCAGCATTTTAAATAAATTCATCAAGAAAAAGTGTTTATTTTCCGTTATTATTTTAACTGCGCCTCACGGTTACGGAAAGTAGTTCGGCGTGGGAGTTTACTGGGATATAAATTTTGGACAGAGACTTACTACGGGCCAATCAAATGTTAGGGAATTGTGTAAATATTTTTGTGCTGGAATTATACATATATAATCATTTGGTAATATTTATTTTACTGACAGTGACTCGCGGTGGTATCAAACTATTTTCATATGCAAATGAGGCATGACGTTTTTTAATTATTTATACTAATTAAATGCGTCACTTGAAAAATAGTACGATCATTGCCCATCATAAAATAAATACAGAGAATAAATAGTAATATCCGTTAACATTTTAAGGGAACACGGTTATCGCCCCTGATATCATTGTGGAAATTTACGTCTGATATAAAATGTATAATAATGCCAATCAATATGTGGGGTAATGGTGAATGAATGTTCATTTTGCCAGAAAATGTCTCAGATGATGTCTCTGATATAAAGAAAATGTTGTGCCTACTGAGTGGACATGTATCTTTAAAGTTATAATGATGAAGACGTGTTTGACGTAAAAATTGGCTAAATGTTCTTAGAAACGTGGTTTGCGGTATGTGACGCGGGAGGGCGGATTTTTTTTAAATGGGCCGCGCTCTGTGAAAACCAGCCTTAATGACAACATTTTCAATTTGCATTTTTTTACATTTTTTGATGCGGACACCTTTCAAAAACAATATGGTGAAAATATGCAAATATGTTTCATAGTTTTTGTTTTATCTCACTTTTTGTAGTACCATGTGAATCACGCAAGGAAAAAAAGTAACGTCATCGAGAAAATGACGTTATTGAAACACTAACGTGTGTACAATGCAACACAACAGCCTACAGTAGAAATGCGTGTTCATAGACTCAATAATTCCAGCACAAAAATATTTACACAATTCCCTAACATTTGATTGGCCCGTAGCAGGTCTCTGTCCAAAATGTATATCCCAGTAAACTCCCAAGCCGAACTACGTTCCGTAACCGTGAGGCGCAGTTAAAATAATTCTTAAGAAAACGGAAAATAAATACATTTTCTTGATGAATTTATTTCAAATGCTGGAATTATAAGGAATTAATGGCCTTTTTGTGGAATTTATCGGGGAATTGAAATTTCACATTCAATTTTTTTTTTTTTTTTTTTTTCAGGTTTGAACAAATTTATTTTCCCCGTAATAGGTTTGTGGTGGGTCGGGGACTTTTCCAAGTTTATACCCCGATAAATTCCACAAAAAGGCCATTCATTCCTATATTGACTGTGCTTGCTGTAACAGTTTTTTTTTTTATTAGTTAAACTAAATGTATCCGTGTCACAGTTAATGAGCCAACTGTTTACTATAGGAATGAATGGCCTTTTTGTGGAATTTATCGGGTATAAACTTGGAAAAGTCGCGGGAATACTGGACGAAGGCCGGAAGGCCTCGTCCAGTATTCCCGCGACTTTTCCAAGTTTATATCCCCGATAAATTCCACAAAAAGGCCATTCATTCCTTATAATTCCAGCATTTTAAATAAATTCATCAAGAAAATGTGTTTATTTTTCGTTTTCTTAAGAATTATTTTAACTGCGCCTTACGGTTACGGAAAGTAGTTCGGCGTGAGAGTTTACTGGGATATAAATTTTGGACAGAGACTTGCTAAGGACCAATCAAATGTTAGGGAATTGTGTAAATATTTTTGTGCTGGAATTATATTTTCTTTAATAAAAGTAATGGTTGCGGGCACACTTTTACGTAGAGCGGGGCCGGGTCTGACCGACCGTCGGCACAAACCGCATCTCATCAGTAAACACGTTTAAACCTAAGTTGGTATATTATATTGCGCATGTTCATTTCCCCGTGAGTTTAAAATTAGCGACAAACAGTGCAGAAAGTATTGCCAATACGAATTAAATCGTTTTCCATAGAACGGAATCTGTAAACCAAAACCTTTCATAAATATGATCATGCAATATGTAGATCTACGTATGTTGAACCTTATATGTCACAGAAACGAATATATCACACGTGTGAAGTATTCGTGCGAATGCGTCACACATTTCGATGAATACTGGCCGAATTCGGCCGAATACATCACAAACCGAAAATCTCGCCCAAATATTTTTCACTTTTTGGTAAACGAATATGTCACACAATCGCAAATTTCAAACTTGACCGAATATGGTCATATCATTATCAAATCGAATGTATTGACAAGACGATCACTTTGGAGCATTTATTGTCGAAATCTGATAATTACGTAATCCAAGATGACCGCCGATAGGTCAAAAGGACATTATTTTCTTAGAGATTTCAAACGTCTTATTTTCATGAACCGCCGGGCTGATATTGGACAAACTTCACAGTTATGGTCCGTGGGTGAAGACTTTTCATATTTGTTAAAATGGAGATCATCGCATAATCCAAAATGGCCGCCGTCAAAAAGTATGTCAAATTCTTAAAAAAAACCTTCTCACGAACCGCCAGACGGATTTCGATAACACTTGGTACGAATGATCGATAGTTAATGCTGTTTCAGATTTGTTCAAATGATGGCCCCTGTGTCAAGAAAGGGCGGGCCGGAGGGGTCAAGGGGTCAAATTAAAGATGTTACCGTTTATGGTCATGTCGATATCATATAAAGTATAATTAATAGTGTACACTAGAAAATGCATTGGACGAATCAATATTGAGTTTTGTTAATATTTTAAGAACAAAACACGTTATCCGCCCTGCCCTCAAATTGTTTGATTTCCGTCTTACAAATATTATGAAATACTGCCAAGTAGTGTACCATGTAATAACAATCAAAGGCTAGGTGTGTATATTAATGACAGATCTAAATGATGAAATAATAAAATATAGCCCCCACAATATACCCTGATGTGAGCGACCTCATCAGAATGTACATATTATATACATAGAGCAATGAGTGGAACAAAATAGGAACGAGATGGCCGGTGCCCGCATGTCGCGCCCGCTGAGGCGCACGGAGGTACGCCCGCCAACGTGCCGACTATATGGCGCTGTCGGCAAGCCAGCGCGACAAAAAATCGCACACTTCGAATTAATGGTGACGACAAAATTATTACGAGACGATATTATTTTGAACATTATAGTTCTGTCATTGTTGGTGTGAGTGTGCCACAAGTACTATTTAAGATATGACATGATGGAGAAACTGGGACAAACTTTTCGACGTAAAAAAATGGCTAAGTATTTCATCTGCATTTCAAAGGTCACAAAGGTCAAGGTCGTGTTACTGCTTGTGCGAGTGTGTCACAGATGTCCCGGTAAAGCAAGTGTCCAAGTATTGAAGGAATCCTTCAATTAATATTGAAAATATGAGATGATGGAGAAACTGGGACAACGTTTTCGACGCAAATGTACACGGACGGACGTACGGACGGACGGACGTACATACGGATCATCAGGAGCAAAGCAATATGCCACCGTTGCTATCGCATAGGGGGCATAAAACGTGTCAAATTTAATAATATTCCTTTAACCCATTCAACATTTGCACGAATATATCACACGTGTGATATATTCGTGTCTGTGACATATAAGGTTCAACATATGTTACACATAATTAAGTAATGTCACGTTCAAATGACAGTTAGCGTTACTCATCAAAATGATTTGATGGTTCGATCTTCAAATTGTAAATACATGTATATCTGATGGTGGTCGCCAGACAGGATAAGTTTGTTTTCTTTGAGTATTCCGGTTTCAACACAAATTAAAAAAACATGCAGACGCCCCCATCTACACCGACTACAATTGTTCTCAAGTTTGTTTGTAATTGTTATATAAATATATAAATAAAGTTTAAAAGATATATTAGCATTATGATTACATAATACTGATTGTGCTATGTGTTATCTAAAAATAACGGTCGTATGATTATTTAGTTTCTAATGTCATTTCACAAGTCATCCATATAATATATTATAAAAGTCATTTGCAATATGATCATTTGTACATGTATAAAAATAATCGACAAAATCACGTGTTTCCTTGAAGGAACCCGAAGAAAAATAGACAACTATCTGAACCACTATGAAAACAACTGTACAATTCTGCCACGCATATCCAACATTAAAATATTTGTGAGCCGTAAAGCGTAACTTTGCGACGTCATTTTCAGCCTTTCATGACGTTGTCATTAAGGCCCGTTTTCACAGAGCGCGGCCCATATATTTTTGTTTGTTTCAGATGTTCGTCTCCGATTAATTTCAGATGCATATAATTATTACTATAAACTCTTTTTTTGTGAAAAATCACATTTAACATATTTGTGCATGGTACATAGGTAGACTTATTTATTGATCATGTGGCGAATTTTCAGTACGATTTTACTTATCCATGACGATAAAATGCTCGACACGCAGGCCATGAATTTTTCTGACACGGTGATAACCGAGAACGAAAGTTCAAATGTTGTGTGTGTCTTCCTTATGGTGTGTAGATGCGCAGTTAATTTCGATTTTTGATTCAACCCCCGGTCATGGATTATCTCCCTCCATCAACTTCGCATTTCGGAAACGTGGGTATATTGCGATGGCGCGCCATTGACTGAGCTCTAGTTTTAATGTAATTTAATGTTGAACGTATTGTTCTCCCCGTATGCATGTGTATTTCCATTTGTATATGTTGAACTAAACGGTCGTATAGACCCAATCAGTTAATCAATATACTTCCGTAGTTTTCTACAATTATAAATTGTTAAAACGCTCAGTAAACACGACGTCAATAGGAAGAAATCAGCATACCGAATTAACGTACCCGCGCACGTTCATACTTGCTGGTACATGAACTTTGTCGCTTTGCACATGCATGTGTTTCCAAAATCCGTCTTTACATTCATTATTTAATGCCATTCATGCTTCTAGTTCGATTATGTCAACTTGCAAACTGTTGCAAATGTTGGCGTATACTCTATGTGTAACGGTAGATACTGTAACGTCATTTTACGGAGCTGGACGTCGCTTTTACGTGACGTCTCTTTTGCTCAAACGACCTGCATAGTGGTGTTGTATAAACTATAATATATTAATGAATATTGCAGATATCATGATCAAATAAAAAGTGTTCAATTCATTATACAAATACCATTGTCATAGTAACAAAATGTCATATTGATCAAACATTCCCAGAAGACAGGTTTTCTCGCGACGCGGCTGTTATGTCGTTGGAACGAGATAGCTACATGTACTGATGGGAACGAGACGCTATGTGTTGGGAATGAGATAGCTAACTGGTGGAAACGAGATGCTATGTTGTGGGAATGAGATAGCTAACTGGTGAAAACGAGATGCTATGTTGTGGGAATGAGATAGCTAACTGGTGGGAACAAGATATTATATTGTGGGAATGAGATAGCTAACTGGTGGGAACGAGATGCTATGTGTTGGGAATGAGATAGCTAACTGGTGAAAACGAGATGCTATGTTGTGGGAATGAGATAGCTAACTGGTGGGAACGAGATATTATATTGTGGGAATGAGATAGCTAACTGGTGGGAACGAGATGCTATGTTGTGAGAATGAGATGGCTAACTGGTGGGAACGAGATGCTATGTTGTGGAAATGAGATAGCTAACTGGTGGGAACGAGATGCTATGTTGTGGGAATGAAATCGCTAACTGGTGGGAACGAGATGCTATGTTGTGGGAATGAGATAGCTAACTGGTGGGAACGAGATACTATATTGTGGGAACGAGTAAGGAAAAAATGCGATTGTCTCTGTTAAGCTGCCAAGACTTGTCTCTTGCTGAAAATCAGGAAGTTTGATTTAGAGTAAATTTAAAAAGAAAATGTACTCAAGACTCAAGAGGTACATGGTCATGGTCACAAGTAACGGACCGAGGTCTATAAATACGCATAAAAGCATCAATAAATGAAGAAAAAAAATAAGCTAAAAATTTATTTGTTTACCCCCTCCATATATTCCAATATAATGGAGTATATGGAGGGCGGCAAAAAAAAAGATTTAGGTTATTTTTTGTCTTCATTTATTGATGCTTTTAGGCATATTTAATGTATTTATAGACCTCGGTCCGTTACTTCAACCTGTGGTCATGGTCACATTGTGTACTCCCTTAGTCACATACACAAAACGGTAAAGTTTGTTTTTGAGTATGTCACCCGTATTGAAAGGGAAAGTAATTTACTTATGCAAAAATGTTGTTGTTTATTATAGTTTCAACCCTATTGAAAGGGCCAGTCAGTTTTGACTTATTGACACTGTAATCTCTTAACAGCAGGGGCCCGTTTCACTAAACTTCGTAAGACTAAAATGTTCGTAAGTGCAAATTTAGGATCGTCTGGAAATTTCAATTGATGGATTTACATTTATTGAACATAGGCTGCATATGCAGCCTATGCTCAATAAATGTAAATCCAACAATTATTTACAAGAAAACAATGTTAATGTGAAATTTACAGACTATCTTAATTTTGCACCTACGAACATTTTAGTCGTAAAAAGTTTAGTGAAACGGCCACCAGAACTTTCCCAATTCCTGTCTTATATGTCAGGCATCTGGGGCCCGTTTCAATAAACTTCGTACGACTAAAACATGTTCGTAAGTTCAAATTTAGGATAGCAGCCTATGATCAATAAATCTAAATCCAATAATTGTTTACAAGAAAACATTGTTCATGTGAAATTTACAGATTATCATAAGTTTGCACTTACGAACATTTTAGTCGTACAAAATTTAGTGAAACGGCCCCTAGGCTGGTAGGCAATTGATACCATTTAATTAACTTAAGCTGGCCGCTCAGCAACTGGTCAAAACAACCCTAGCGGAGGCGCGAACCTTCGACCTCCAAGTTGCCAGGCGGATGCCTTATGTACTTATGCCACACCAACTGGGGGCCCTTTCACTAAACTTCGTACGACTAAAATGTTCGTAAGCGCAAATGTAGGATCGTCTGGAAATTTAAACTGATGGATTTACATGTATTGAGCATAGGCTGCATATGCAGGCTAAGGCTATGCTCAATAAATGTAAATCCAATAATTGTTTACAAGAAAACATTGTTAATGTGAAATTTACAGACTACCATAATTTTGAACGTAAACATTTTAGTCTTAAGAAGTTTAGTGAAACGCCCCACTGGTTACCAAACTTTTCAATTCATGTTCATCTGCCAGGAAGGAAATTAGTACCCTTTGAGTATAGGAAGTTTTAAACATAAATTTGCCTTGTTTTGTTCAAGGCCTTGTTTGTTTTTATCGGATACGTAGGTAGGTTTTGGCCATTTAATTTACTTAGGCCAAATAAAGTTCCGGTTGTCACTGACTGCGGTGTCCCGGTCTGCTGTGGGTGGGTCGGTGGCTCGGCTGCTCCGGCTCGGCCTGCGCTGTTGCTCCTCTGTGGGCGTTGGATTTGCCCAAATCACGTGGATCCGTCTCTGCCCCCCTTGTCTGTCTTGCCTCGTCCAACCCTCTAATAGCATTGGCAGGTAATATAACAATGTAACGGCTGAGTATCCATATATCATGTGCACGCACACTCGGCCCTCTTCACGGTCTGACATATCGGCATTGTGCAATAGGAGAATTAACTAATTATGTTAAACTCACCGCCTCATCGTCTCCTTCATTTAATGCACATATTTCGACTGTATCGCATATATTAGTAAATTCGGAAACAAATGGGCCAACGGCCATTGGCCTGATCATTTACGGGCACATGCCCGGGTATGGAAGGTCTTCGAGCCATTTCCCACCCTTAAATATAAGAATACTGTACTTGTGGTGCGGGCAACCCGACCCTTAGTAAGTTTAATAAGAATATTTTCTTCTTATTTTTCTCTTCGAGTGTAGGAAATTTTAAACATAAATTTGCCTTGTTTTTTCAAGGCCTTGTTTGTTTTTATCCGATACGTAGGTAGGTTTTTGGCCATCTAGGTGGACGCTACACAAAGAAGAAAAATGGCATAGCCTCATTGCTAGGGTTATTGATCCATTTCAAACCCATCCTACCAGCTGGCAACACATGCGCAAACGATTTAATTCTGAACACTAATTATCTGATACCTTTTATAAAACATTTGTTTCAACAAAGTCAATTTGATTTAAATTTATCGTATATATTAACTCTTTGCATGATGGGAAATTTGTGAGCTATAAATATTTCAATAATAGCAGACGACAATTCATTATATTTTCTTTTCTTTCTCCCTATAAATATGTCTTGGAATTTCATTAGAATTGCGTCCTGCAGGACGCAATTATAATGAAATTCCAAGACATGTATACAGAGATAAGTAAGAAACATACTCGTAATTTGTTTGATGTTATGTTCACCGTTATCATGCAGAGTTACTATACCAAGGTGTATGATCACGTGGTACTAACAACAAGAACAAGTACCGATTCAAAGTACGTATTCTTTTATAGTGTCCTTATTACGTAACAGATTTGATGAAATATGGCGCATCAAACGCGTCCTGTGAAGATGCATTTGGTGGTCTCTGTATTTTCGCCCAAACTTAAGACATAAGTCTGTGCCAAATTCCCTAGACCACCAAATGCAGCTCATGTATGCTTCACCATATTTCATCAAAGTCCGTTGCATATTAAGGAAAATGTCAAATAATACTTATTTTGGAGTGGGCGACGTTGTTGTTGTTGTAACCACGTGATCAAAACGCGTCTTGTTAATATGCATTTGGTGGTCTCTGTATTTTCGCCCAAACTTCTGTCGTTTTTGCGATCCCAAAACCAGAACTGAATATATACAATAACAAGAGCTGTAGGAGAACAACATAGTTCGACTACGAGGGTTCTCGATGTACACACAGCTTGACAAACAAGGTGGCCGCGGCCTGCATAAAAACCTTAACCAAGGTCGACTAAAAACCTTAACCAAGGGAAATTAAGTAAGTAATTCAAGGTTAAATGTAGGTCAATGTCAGATATAGGTCAGGGGTTATTGATGTACATCACTAGGAGATGAGGTTTTCCAAGTATGGTTGCTGTAGGCCCAGGAGTATTTCATATACAAGCTTGACTAAAAACCTTAACCAAAGGGAAATAACTAAGTAATCAAAGAATAAAAGTAGGTCAAGGTCAAGGTCAAATATAGGTCAGGGATTATTGATGTACACCACTAGGAGATGAAGTTGTCCAAGTATGGTTGCTGTAGGCCCAGGAGTATTTCATATATAAGCTTGACTATAAACATTAACCAAGTTTGACTAAAAACCTTAACCAAGGAGAATTAACGAAGTAATTCAAGAGGAAATGTAGGTGAAGGTCAAATATAGATCAGGGGTTATTGATGTACATCCCTATGAGAAAAGGTTGTCAAAGTATGGTGTCTGTATGCACAATAGTATTCCATGTACAAGCTTGACTAAAAACCTTAACCAAGGTTGACTAAAAACCTTAACCAAGGGGAATTAACTAAGTAATTCAAGGTTAAATGTAGGTCAAGGTCAAATATAGATCAGGGGTTGTTGATGTACATCACTAGGAGATGAAGTTGTCCAAGTACGGTTGGTGTAGGGCCAGGATTTTTCCATCTACAAGCTTGACTAAAAACCTTAACAAAGGGGAATTAACTAAGTAATTCAAGAGGAAATGTAGGTCAAGGTCAAATATAGATCAGGAGTTATTGATGTACATCCCTATGAGAAAAGGTTGTCCAAGTATGGTGTCTGTATGTACACTAGTATTCCATGTACACGCTTGACTAAAAACCTTAACCGAGGTTGACTAAAAACCTTAAGAAAGGGGAATTAACTAAGTAATTCAAGGTTAAATACATGTCAGGGGTTGTTGATGTACATCACTAGGAGATGAAGTTGTCCAAGTATGGTTGGTGTAGGGCCAGGATTATTCCATCTACAAGCTTGACTAAAAACTTTAACCAAGGGGAATTAACTAAGTAATTCAAGAGGAAATGTAGGTCAAGGTCAAATATAGATCAGGGGTTATTGATGTACGTCCCTATGAGAAAAGGTTGTCCAAGTATGGTGTCTGTATGCACAATAGTATTCCATGTACAAGCTTGACTAAAAACCTTAACCAAGGGGAATTAACTAAGTAATTCAAGGTTAAATGTAGGTCAAGGTCAAATATATATCAGGGGTTCTTGATGTACATCCCTATGAGAAAAGGTTGTCCAAGTATAGTGTATGTATGCACAATAGTATTCCATGTACAAGCTTGACTGAAAACCTTAACCCAAGTTGACTAAAAACCTTAACCATGGGGAATTAACTAAGTAATTCAAGGTTAAATGTAGGTCAAGGTCAAATATAGGTCAGTTGTTGTTGATGTACATCACTAGGAGATGAAGTTGTCCCAAGTATGGTGGGTGTAGGGCCAGGAGTATTCCATATACAAGCTTGACTAAAAACCTTAACCAAGGGGAATTAACTAAGTAATTCAAGAGGAAATGTAGGTCAAGGTCAAATATAGATCAGGGGTTATTGTTGTACATCCCTATGAGAAAATGTTGTTCAAGTATGGTGTCTGTATGCACAATAGTATTCCATGTACAAGCTTGACTGAAAACCTTAACCAAGGTTGACTAAAAATCTTAACCGAGGGGAATTAACTAAGTAATTCAAGAGGAAATGTAGGTCAAGGTCAAGGTCAAATATAGATCAGGGGTTATTGATGTACATCACTAGGAGATGAAGTTGTCCAAGTATGGTGGGTGTAGGGCCAGTAGTATTGCATATAAAAGCTTGACTAAAAACCTTAACAAAGGCGGCAGGTGACGCCGACGCCGGGGTGACAACATAAGCTCTAACTATTCTTCGAATAGTCGAGCTAAAAAATCATATATTCAGCCCTGAAATCAGGATAATCCTGATCTGATGCCAGATCCTCGCAACACCAGAATCACTTGGCTCCCTCCCAAAAGCAGTAGGATCAGTAATAATCTTACTACTTTTATAATGGGCAATAACCCTATTCAACTCCCAGGTAACAAAAGAAAGAGGCAAAGATAAAAACGTACCTGAGGGCCAAACCAGGCATATCGTGATTCATATAAGGAGGAACCCAGACCGTTAATTTACGACGTCGTGTTCGCCCGACCAACCACCCACTCCACGTCGGAGATCACACCAACCTGTCTAAAACGTTATAGTGTACCATATCATCACCAAGTCGACCAAGTGATCTACTAAGGATCCAACATTTTTGTTAAATACAACTCTCCGGAGTGATTGGCTTTCGGGAAGTGGGACTTGACCACTCGCTCGGATCGCCAGAGTGCCGGACCAGACGATCAATTTTCGACCGATCCTGGAAAACTGCTTGGAACCGAGTCCCGTGTTGGTGTTACTTTGTTGGGTATGAGGGCGAGCCAACTGCGCTCGAAGCTTACATGTAATGTGTTTACATTGTTACCCCTTTCAACACAACATGCCAGTATAGTGGTATTGGCAAACAGTGTAGATCCAGATGAGCCGGCTCGTGAGGAGCCGTCTCATAAGGATCGGCACTTTTTGAAAGTAATTTTCATATTTTTGAGAACAAAAACACCCCTTTTCATAAATTGACAAGCATGAAAACCATTTTGTGACGATTGGATTGGTTGCAAAATTAACATATCTAATTCCATTCCAGTTAGTTAGGGTGACAGGGTTAAGGACGAAGCCTGCCTACAGAATACACAGTGAAGTTGTTCGGAGATGGCTGTACAAATTCCCAAACATGCGGTTCGGATTCACAGGACGGATCAAATCCTTCCCAACAGTGTGAGAGGACCAGCTCATACTAGATGGTTTCATACCATTTGTAACTGCAGTAGAACCCCTCTAATCCGGACACACAGACAGTCTCTGTATCCTTAGTTTGATGGGTTTCATTGTCATCTATCTCTGTAGCCTATTTCACCAACATTGCAAAGTATACTTTCCTAGCAAAGTATACTTTGAGGGAGAACATTTCAATTTTAGGATAAATTGATTAATTTTTATTATACTGAATTTATTACATTATCACAGCCATAATAATATTCAGTATAATAATTCTGCATACTTTTAATCATCAAATATATGCAGTCGTTAGTTCTATATGACATAATGCATTTCGGAAAAATCGATGATTACTCCCTCAAAGTATACTTTGCTAGATAAGTATACTTTGCAATTTTGATGAAATCGGCTACTGGTTTTCAAGTTCGCAAAGCACACCCGCATGCATCGACACATTGGTATGTCTAATTTACAGTGGTACCTCTCTAAACCGGACACCCTGGGGACCTCCCAGGGTGTCCGGTTTAGTTTGTTTGTTTGTTAGGGTTTAACGGCCTATCAACAACTATTAAAGGCCATTTAAGGCCGGGTCAATGGGTTTAGTACTAAATCCCATATATTACCTGTACAAGTACATGTACATGTTCAAGTACATGTACAAATGGGGGGGGGGGGAAATCCCACAATCAGAACTGAATATTTACAATAACAAAACTATATATTCAGCCCTGAAATCAGAATAATCCTGAACTGATGCCAGGTCCTCGCCACACCAGAATCACCAAACCAGGCAAATCATGATTCTTATAAGGAGGAACCCCTACCGTTAATTGACGCTGTCACGTTCGCCCGACCACCACCCACGGTGTCCGGTTTAGAGAGGTACCACTGTATAATTGAAGAGCCAATCTGAACAGGTATACAGTAGAAGATCATTCTCTCGAACCTGGCAACGGACTCAAATAAAAGTTCGAGCCAGGCGTAGTTCGAGGGAAAGAAAATCAATACTGTCAGTGATTTAATTCCTTTTAGGAATGACACCATTGATTGATGTTTGTAAGGCCTTCTGGAAGAAATATCAAATAAATAAATATAATGAAAAAATATATGATTTAAATAGGGAAATTTGTCGGGACCACAGGACGAGTTCAAATTTTCCGGAATGTTGGACAGAGACCTGTTAGAGATCGATCTTCTACTGTATAATTACATAGCGTAACACTATAGTCTGTTTCACGAAAGCTGCCCAAATTTTACGGCTCTATAGACAATTCAAAAACAATATTATTTTCGATAATATTAAATTAAAGGAAAATTTAAGAATGAGCCTTCTTTTTATTTCGTGAAATTCGGTCAAATATTGATTTTATTACGAAAAATTGATTTGTCTATGGGAATTTAACAAGGGGGAAAAAGTGGTAAGGAAGTGTGGGAGGAGTCAAAAAACGAAAAATTTTGGAAATTGACTCCGAAACCTGACTAGATAGCTTGGAAATGATCTGACTAAGAAAACAAAAGTTAAATTTTAAAAATCGGTCCAGTATTTCTGAAATTCTCCGTGAAGATGTCTATGGGGATTTAACATGGGGAAATTTTGTTTTCGCAATAAAATCAATATTTGACCAAATTTCACGAAATAAAAAGAAGGCTCATTCTTAAATTTTCCTTTAATTTAATATTATTGAAAAAAAATATGGTTTTTTAATTGTTTATATATATGGCCGTAAAATTTGGGCAGCTTTCGTGAAACAGACTATAGGTTGCCTGCCCCCTTTGAACACTTGACTGTTAAAAATGTACAAAGTGTTACAGCTACCTTGTGACGGTAAAAAATGTCATGTTTGTTTGTTTGTTTGTTTGTTTGTTGGGGTTTAACGGCCTATCAACAGCTAAGGTCATTTAAGGCCGGGTCAATGGGTTTAGTACTAAATCCCATATATTACCTGTACATGCACATGTTCAAGTACATGTACAAATGGTGGGGGGAATCCCAAAATAAGAACTGAATATTTACAATAACAAAACTATATATTCAGCCCTGATATCAGAATAATCCTGATCTGATGTCAGGTCCTCGCCACACTAGAATCACTTGGCACCTCCCAAAAGCAGTAGGATCAGTAATAGCCTTACTACTTTTATAATTGGCAATAACACAATTCAACTTCCAGGTAACTGAAGAGCGAAAGATAAAAACGTATCTGAGGGCCAAACCAGGCAAATCGTGATTCCTATAAGGAGGAACCCATACCGTTAATTTACGCCTCTCATTCGCCCGACCACCACCCACAAAAAAAAATGTCATGGCCATGTTGATGGCTACATGAGTGTGTCATATATACATATATCAAGTGTGCAAATATGAACCCTTAGACCGCTATCTTATTTCTTTTGTTGTCTGTTGTTTATTTTCTATTTTCTATTTTTATCATCAAAAACATGCTTTGACAGCACATTAGAATAATTTACAACATGCTTTGACAGCACTTCAGAATCATTTCCGTTGGAAATGACACTGAAGTGCTGTCCAACCATGTTTTATTGAGAAATGAGGCAATATATAAAAGCAACAGCAGACGACAATTGTTGCGAGTAGCGGTCTAAGGGTTAAAGGAATCCATCCAGTAATATTGCAGTTATGGCATGATGGAGGAACAATACTAATGACAACCGACGTACATACGGACCGAACTTCAAAACCAAAGCAATATGTCCCCCTTTCTATCGCATAAACAACTGTGAACAAAATAAAATAATAAACCAGTGTGCAGTATATCTTAATTTATATCAATCCAGCAATCCAGCGCTGTTAGAACAGTATTTGATAGAGAATAAAAATGCTTAACAAACAAGACCAGCATGTCGAGCCCACCGAGGCATCTGGGGCCCGTTTCACTAAACTTCGTAAGACTAAAATGTTTGTAAGTGCAAAATTATGATAGTCTGTAAATTTCACATTAACAATGTTTTCTTGTAAACAATTATTGGATTTACATTTATTGAGCATAGGCTGCACATGCAGCCTATGCTCAATAAATGTAAATCCATCAATTGAAATTTCCAGACGATCCTAAATTTGCACTTACGAACATTTTAGTCCCACGAAGTTTAGTGAAACTGGTGATCTCAGGGTAAGATATACATGTATTGGTCTCACTCATTATAATAATGGGCCGCTGGTTGCAATCGTCGGCGACGACTATCTGTGCGGAAGTCGGTTGTAATTCACGGTCAAACATACAGCAGAGCCAGAATCAGAAAAAATCTGAAATTAAATGTTATATTTCTATTTTATTTTTACAAAATGCTAATCTCCAACATTTCGTAAATTGATTCTGCAATGCTTTGCAGAATGTTACTTCAGCATACTTGTGCTTTGACAATTTCGAGTTGAAATAATCAGTGACACACGTGTGTAGCTATGTTCCAACGGATGCCGCCGGAGGTCATTAATAGCAAACAACGTATCCGATGATTTGACCGCAGGCAAATAGGGAAGCGAATCTTGGGGCAGGTGTATTCTGAATTCAACGAAGCCACACATATTCTATGCGGATTGGTTGAATCCATTTTGTTCATCTGTCCTAGTCTGTGACAGACGTGTGAAGCTATGTTCAAACGGATGTCAACAATCATGCGGCAGGTGTATATTTAATGCGAGGCCACACCTATGCCAAGCTGATTGGTTGAGTCCAATTTGACAGACATGGTAGAATAGATACACTGTGCACATCAGGGTGCTTTCTACAGTTCCGAAAATCCAATCTTGATGTGTTTGTTTTTATACATGGATGAATGTTATATTGCAGGACTAAAATTGTGTAACTTGAATGTCCACTCGCATATTTTTCAATAAATACTGTTTTTGAATACTAAAATATAACTAAATCACATATTTTGTTCGTTGACAGATAAAAAGAATTAAAAGTATATATTCAATTTTCACATGTACAGTACATTCTTTACTATTTCTAATCTATTTTCCTACCGACTTGTTTCAAATAAATAGAAAATGTTTGGACTTGATGTTAAAAACTAAAGATATTTCCAGAAGAAAATCGTTGTTTTGTCAAATGGGGGTTCTGTTGAAACTTGGTCCTATATGTGGCTGTGACTGGAGAAATGGGGTTTGTGTGATTTGTGACTAGTGTAGGTCCTAATCAAATATAACACTCCTGTAGTCTAAATACGATCTAGATTGCATGTTAGTGTGTTTTATTGAAGGAATGCCGAAAAGTGAAGATCCTGTTCAGACTGTGCGAATGTACATGTACATGCTGAACTGGATCCACACTGTTCGCAAACGCCCTATAAGCCCCGTGTTGTGTTTGGCTTCTTGCACCTTCTCAGTCACAGTGTACAGCGGATGTTGACACAATCTTCAAACAACACCCCACCCCCGTGGCAATTAGAGCGACTAATTTCCCCACTGCTGTCATCCCGGGCTTTCCTTAATTGACCCCATGTACAGCATCGTTTCATTGTAAGTGGACAATGGCCTACAAGAATGAGGTTATGATAGTTTGACCAGCATAGCACCAGATCCATCAATGCATCTGACAGCTCTGATAAGTGTCTACTCTGTTGCCTGTCTGATTTAGCATTATATATAAGTACTATCAGGGAAAACATAGATTGTAACCTAATATAAATAAATGTATATACAAACTGGTATCCTACAGCTGTTGAAAATTGCGCAGTATGTCCATTTTGTCACCCATTGTCGCAATTCAGTATGTAGTTTGTGACTAGGTCATTCTTATATTTCTACAGGACAGTACAGTACAGTACAGTGCCATATAATTATATCAGCGGTTTAATAAACTGGAGTTCTAAGTAGTGTTGAACTATTATGTGTAATAATCGTATTATGCATACATTTCGGAAGTTCTACCGATACGTTATATACCACGTGACCGCAAAGGGAAATAACTGTGGTAAGCAAAATAAGGGGAAGTTAGTCATGCAGTGACGGCTGGAAAAACTGGTTGTCCGGAATATGAAATCCGTAAAAGAACTGCACATACTGGCCGGATTACTGTATTATTTGTTTTATTTCATATATAAATGATGAATACATAAGCGTATCGTGAAAACAGAAGCTTGTTATATCTCCTTTAAAGCAAATCTGACTTACAGTTACGGAGATAGTAGGTATGTGAAACAAAAACTTTAGCGCAAACTTCTGAGTCATTTGACTTTGACCTTACGGTTACAGAGATAGTAGGTATGTGAAAAGTTTAACGCAAATTTTTTAAGTCATTTGACCTTGACCTTGAGCACAGGGGCCGCAATAGTGGGATACACCATGAATATATGGATGATAACTAATAAGCATATGAAGATTTTAGTCAATATGCCTTAGGACTGCAGAGATATAAGGTATTTAAAAACTTTAACGCAGATTTCGGACGGACGCACGGACACGCGGACGTCATTGTGACACTATGCCTCGATTTCCACAAGCGGGCTCGACAAAAATGATGTCTGTCAGCACACCAATGCCCTTCATGGCAGATTGGAGAAATAATGGCAAAATTTCTCAACGGACCCACGTACACATACACAAGACAGATACACAGACCAAACGCTATATTCCTTCCAGCTCTACCGAGACAGGAACCAGTAACCCTTAGACCGCTATCTTATTTTTTTTGTCGTCTGCTGTTTATTTTCTATTTTCCATTTTTATCACAAAAAACATGCTTGGACAGCACTTTAGAATAATTTACAACATGCTTTGACAGCACTTCAGAATCATTTCCATTGGAAATGATTCTGAAGTGCTGTCAAAGCATGTTGTAAATTATCATCAAAAACATGCTTTGACAGCACTTTAGAATAATTTACAACATGCTTTGACAGCACTTCAGAATCATTTCCATTGGAAGTGCTGTCAAACCATGTTTTTCTTGAGAAATAAGGCAAGATATAAAAGCAACAGCAGACGACAATTGTTGTGAGTAGCGGTCGAAGGGTTAACAGTTAGAATGCGGGAAATGAAGATTGTCGTCTGTTGCTCTTTTATATTTTGACCTCTTTCTCAATCTACACTATATTTTCCTAATCTGTTTCATCAGTTTCTAGGCACATCTGTAGCCGATTTCATCAACATTGCAAAGTATATTTTGAGGGAGTCATCATTTATTTTTCCCAAAATGCATTATATCATATAGAACTAACCACTGCATATATTTGATGCTTAAAAGTATGCAGAATTATTATACTGAATGTATTACATTATCACAGCCAAAATGGCTGTGATAATGTAATAAATTCAGTATAATAAAAATTTATCCAAAAATTTAAAATTTCTCCCTCAAAGTATACTTTGCTAGATAAGTATACTTTGCAATGTTGGTGAAATAGGCTACTGAGACCCAGTCACTTTAAAGCCAGCAGTGAGTATCAGGACCAAGTCTCCGCTTGATATCGCTTCGTCTGTTCTAGCTGTCGCAGATAGTTCTCCTGTTCATTGTCTGTGGCTAAATTCCCTTTCACATTTATCACATGCTTCAGCATCAACCGGACGCCGTCGGGCATCTGCTTGGCATTTCTGGAAAAAAAAGTGAAAGTGAATGGGTTTAATGTCCCAGCAACAGATAAGGTCATATAGAGACGGGACCACAGTTAAAGTCTCATCATGATAGCTGAGGCCATCAATAATTATATCTCCGTTTCCTGTAACCCGGCCGACCCGCTAAAAACGGTGCGATTTTTTTTTTATTGCAATTTCGTTTACAATTGTTTTTATTTATTTTTTTACAATTTTTTTTACGTTTTATTTATTTTTACTTTTTTCAATTTAGTGCTACAGTGGGTTAAAAGGGTTAATATAATATCTGGCCCTAAATGGCATACATGTTCATACAACAACACATACAGCAATTGACATACTTTTATTGCAAGACTTGCAATATTGAAGTTAAAAATTATTGATATTAAAAAGGTACAATATTTTAACACTTGCAATGCAAGTGTTAAAATATTGTACCTTTTTAATATTAATAATTTTTAAATTCAATATGTCATGTGACAGAAAAAAAAAGAAATTGCCTACCGACCGACCCACTTCTAAAATTCTGGGTCGGGTTACAGGAAACAAACAATTTTTTAAGGACGGCCTGATCATCAGAGTTATGTAAGTGTGAAATACGAGGAAGTTATATAAAGAAAACAGAACTTACGAGCCATTTATCCTGACAATAAGTGTTTTGAATGTACAATGTATATGACATTGACCTTGGAAATAGGGCAAATGGTCATGAATTTACCACAATATGATGGATAACTCGCTGAAGAGTGCATGCGTCAGAAACAGAAACAAGTTCCATTAAAGGAAACAGAAAATATGAAACAGTTACCACCAGTTTTGAGAATGCACTGTGACCTTGACCTTTGGCCAGACAAGGGTCAGAGAGTTGTAGCTTTCACTTTGCCACTGCATGATGAGGGCCATATAGGATATGTGAAATAGCAAGAAACAGAACTGACAATATATTTATCCATACTGTTAAATTCAGAGAACACAGTTGACCGTGAGATAAGCAGGGGTGGGTTGGCCAAAAATGTGTCATAGCACAGAGCTCCAGATAAGCTGCGTATTTGCGTAAATACCCAATTAAAATTGCCAACAACCCAATTGAAATCAGAAGTAGCGAGTATCAAAAAGCAATAACAAATTTGTGCTACCTTTATCATGCTACAGAAAACAATAAACGGACCACAAATATAGCATATTTTTCTTATTTTCCATGAAAACACATCTTGGTATTTCATTAGAATTGTCTCCAAGGAGACAATTCTAATGAAATGCAAAGACATGTTTTCATTTCGAGGCAAACTATTCAATAATTGCTGTCTGTTGATGTGTAAACAGTAGTGTGATTTTATTTTACCCAATTAAAATATTGAAATACCCAATTGCTTCAGATATGATGGAGTGAAAATACTCAATTACTAATTCCTTATCTGGAGCCCTGGTAGCATGAGAGAGGACCATCGGTGGAATGCATGGGTGTAATATCAAGAATTTCTGTGAAGGAAAACATCAGAAAATTACATCGATTGAAAGTACATTTGACGGATGGATGGATGGATGGGCAGACAGACACACCGTCCAATGAACCATTTTACAAGGGGCCATGAAAATGTCTTGGCAAAATACACATATGTATTCCCTAGGCTCGACGAGACGGTGACATGGGGCGGTCGAGTGAGTGAGTGAGCGAGTGAGTGAATAGGGTTTAACGTCTGCTTTTCTGACATAGAGGTACAAGCCTCAGGGAGTCTACACGCAGACGGGTCAACAGGGTCGAGTCCCGTATCCACCTGTCCGAGGGGGGGTAAATCCCAACTTCAGAACTCAATATTTACAATCAAAATATATATTCAGTCTTGAAATTAGAACAACCTGATCTGGTGCCAGGCCCTCGCCACACCAGCATCATTTATCCCATCCCCTAAAAGTAATAGGATTAGTGTTAATCTTACATTTATATATGGGGCATAGCCTGACTCAACTCTCACATACAAGAAAGCCAAAAATGTACATGAGGGCCAAATCCGGTATAGTGGGTTCCGGAAAGTATGAACCCAATCGTTAAGCCAGTTTAGTCGCCTTTTACGACAAGCAATGGCTACTGCAGCACTATTCTCAGGATCAGTTGATCCCGCCCTGGTGCCTGCACGGGGCATGGGGCGGTCGAATGTGGGTCATACCGACAGCCTTGATAATAAAAAAAAGAAAACAAAAGAAAAAAAAATAACATTTTTGCCTTACAGATTTGCCTTTCAAACAAGGTGAACATAAGTCCTCAGTGACCTTGACCTTGGGTGGCCGGACGTGGGTCACATGTATAAAAAAAGCACCATCCCATGACACACATTGTGGCTAAATATGATAAAAATCGGTGAACAGGGCCATTTTCACTAAACTTTGTACGACTAAAATGTTAGTAATTGCAAATTCAGGATCGTCTGGAAATTTCACTTTATGGATTTACATTTATTGAGCATAGGCTGCATAAGCAGCCAATTAATGCTCAATAAATGTAAATCCAATAATTGAGTACAAGAAAACATTGTTAATGTGAAATTTACAGATTATCATAATTTTGCACTTACAAACATTTTAGTCTTACGAAGTTTAGTGAAACGGCCCCCTGGTTCACGAGTTATTGAAAAATGAAAGGAGGTACGTACATACGTACATGGACTAACGCTATATCCCTTCTTGCCTACCAGCGAGGGGATAATGAACTAAATATACACATATATACCCAGCTATAAAGAAGCAGCCACGCTGTTCGTGTAGAAACTTCCACACCAAGTCCATATTGTCCTTTATAGCATGCTGTACATAATATCTGCCACCCTGCAACATAGCATAGAAACACATACGAGACAAGCCATGTGATTTTGAACCTAAGAAGATGTGCAATTTTTCACAAAATATATTTACAGAAACTGTGATATTTCCTGTAAATGATGTCAAAGCTGATGGAAACTTTCATAGCAAATGCGGAACTCTATTCCGCGTTTGTTTGCTATGTTTGCTATAAAATTTCCGGCAACTTTCTATGTTGTAAATATGTTTAATGAAAACTTGCATGTGTACTTGAGTACAAAACATGAGACACGCCATGCGATTTTGTACCTAAGAACATGTGCGATATCTCATGAAAAAATATTTATAAAATTTACGATATTTTCAGTAAATTAGGTCGAATGATGACAACAATTTCATAGCAAATGCGGAATACCAAATCTCATACGCCTCATTTCTCCAGTCACACACACATGTGGCTGTGACTGGACAAATGGGGAGTATGGGTTTTGCGACCAGTGTAGATCCAGATCAGCCTGTGCATCCGCACAGTCTGATCAGGATCTGCACTGTTCGCCATTGCATCAATGAAACAGCAGTTGTGAATTTAACAACAGGAGTGTGGTATTTGATCAGGAGCTACACTGGTCACAAATCCCATAAGCCCCATTTTTCCAGTCACAGTTTGGTAATCCATATAAGACAGATCTTTGTCGTACCTCCGTGTTATCTCGGGAGAATGCCGTCCTCACCTCCAGAAGTCCTCTGTCGTGTATATCTTTCCATTCTCTCTCGAAGAAGTAATCTTTGTCATGGTAACGGCAGCCAAAGAACATAATATTTCCTGAAATATAATGATCTATTGTATGTATGTGCAATAAATAGGTATTATTCAAATGTTACTTAACTTGGAAAATCATGAGTAACTGCCCTTTGAATAACTTTTAGGGCATCGCTGACATTAGAATTGGTGGAATTGGTCAGTTTGACGTCATGTTGCTTAGTTTAAACTGTGACGTTAAACCACAAATTCAGTCAATTCTATGCTGATAGTTGCCATGGAGGTGCATGTAGTTCTAAGGGAAGTTACTCATGAATTTCCAAGTTCAGGAAACCTATTTATCACATGAAATCCTTCTTATGGCGTGTTTTAACCCATTTCATAAATGTGTTACGACATAATTGTAACAACACCTGGAGTGAATTTGATTGGCTGGCTGCCTCACTCTAATTACATATTTGTATTATGTGCCAATGTTATTTCAAATGAATGCAATACATGTAGATACGTTCCAAATGACGTCCGTAATGGCGTGACAAAGCAACGATGTTTTGACGTTGACGACATCATGTTTTAAATGTCATTAGAAGCGTCCATGACTTATTACTATTACTGCAATTGTCAGAGTGAGTTCACGTTTGGTAGTTTGGTAATATGATGTGTTTACAAAGAGCAGGAACCTGTTATCACATGGTGGAATACGTGGAAAGTGGAATACGTACAGCTATGCCGACACCAGTGATGAATGGCGAACAGCGTAGGCCCTGACCAGACTGCGCGAATGCGCAGGCTGGTCTGGGGCTACGCTGTTCGCAAACGTTGTAAAGTTCCTAGGGTTGGACGCTGACATTTGTGCCAGTGATTCTGCAGCGTGGATATCCATGTCGATTTTTACACTTACATGTTCAAAGGGACTTTATAGACAGTTCAGGGATTCCTCCTACAGAACTGGGGTGCTCGGGATCCCGGGACATCCATAGTGACGACCCCTGGGTACCTAATCTCAGCGGCTGGTCCCTATATACCAGTACTCACCACCTATATTCCTGGCCGCTCTGTCTTCAATAAAACTCCTGAACGGAGCACAGCCGGTACCTGTCATAGTAAACAGAGGGTGAAAAACACGACATACATATCAGAATAAACTAGACAGTATGGCATACTGGACTCTAACTGGAGAAACATTTACAAACTTTTCGACATAAATGTACATGGACGGACAGACGGACGGACAGACGGACGGAACCTCAAGAGCAATGCAATATGCCCGTCTTGCTATCACATAGGGCGCAAGTGGAGCGCCGTGGCGTAATGGTTAGTGTGTCGGACTACTGATCCAAGGGTCGTGGGTTCGAGCCTGACTAGCGGCGTGCGTTGTGTCCTTGAGCAAGACACTTTATCCACACTGCTCCAGTTCCCCAGCTGTAAATGGGTACCGGTAATTCGTAGTTGCTCTGTAAATACGAATTACCGGCTTCTCTCAAAAATCTCTACCTCCGTTCTTTCTCCCATTCTTGGGAGACGGCATGCAAGGTCCTAGAGCCAGTGCCGCCGTTAAATATAAGCTAAAAAAAAACATAGGGCGCATAAAAAATGCACCCCTCAAAATCATTAATGCCAAAAGACTTTAATGCAAATTTCTAAGTCATTTGACTTTGAGCAAAAAAGGATTGCATGGGTGGGCTACAGAAACAGACGGGTAGTTACCTGGTCCGACCATGACGACGGGAGTGCCATCATCGGGGAAGTTAATCGTTCCCGGCTTCACCCAGATAGGAACCGTAACTCCGCTTGCCGGATCCAGGGTAGATAACCAGGTAGAGCAGACCCCACGTCGCGGGGCCAGCAGTTTGGTATTGTATTGCACTACCGCCACGAGCAGCTGAATCTCACCGGGATGTGCCTGTAATGTGAGCTGTGACTGTCGAGAAATGGCGATCACGGGATTTGCGACTAGTGTAGCTCATCATCCAACAGCACACTCCTGGGAGCCGTTTCACTAAACTTTGTATGACTAACATGTTCGTAAATGCAAAATTAGGATGGCCTGTAAATTTAACATTAACAATGTGTTCTTGTAAACAATTATTGGATTTACATTTATGAGCATAGGATGCATATGCAGCCTATGTCAATAAATGTAAATCCCATCAATTAACATTTCTAGATGATCCTAACTTTGCTCTTACGAACATTTTAGTCGTACGAAGTTTAGTGAAACAGGCCTCTGGGGTCTGGTAATCATCTACAGTGGAACCCCTCCAAACCGGACCCCCTCTATACCGGAATTCGCGCTATACCGAACATACGACCACGTCCCGAATATTCTGCTATATAAACACATTAGTTTCTACCCCTCTATTTCCGGAACACCTTTAAAAATTTATAATTTATAAAAGAAAAACTTAAAAATAAAAAACCTGTTAGTTATCTGATATTGTACTTTCTTTTTTTGTTAATTAATTTTTTTTTTGTTTGATTTATTTTCATTGTTTATTTTTCCTTTTTGTTCTTTTTCACCGTAATCAGGACGCCATTTCAAGTCCCAAAACCATATTTCAGCGTTAAAATAACCCGGAAAACCGGAAACACAGTCACCTGTCAGGATGTCATCCAAGAAATACACAGCGCCCAATTTCAATGTTGTTGTTTCAAGCGGGTTTCAAAATCACACCGTGTTTACAATAGACTGGTTCCCGGTAGTATTGTTCAGCTCTGGTTCCCAAAATGCAGAGCCACGAGAATGAGACGATTCTAACGGACTCCCAACTTGACATTTGTGTGGAAGAAATAACAAAATTGATCAAATTACGCACATTAACTTGAGGTCTGTACAAGTGCTATCCATGCGTGTAATGCGCTAAGCGGAGTGTTTTTTGAACGTCGAAAGCGGCATTACAAAGCTAAGAATCTATTCAATACATGCGACCTAAATACGAGACATGTTTGCTGTTTTACAAGCTCATTACAATAGCATGGTTCACAATTTAATTATACGCGTACGTAACAATTACGGAAATAAAATAATCGGCACATTATTTGTGAACCCACCCACAGATTAATTGAGATAATGATAAATCTAATAATTACTTAACGAGGCTGTAAACTCATGACTGTAGCCTGTGGGCTATTGTAGCAGCTCGTGGTAACTACACAGCACACACGAAATGTGTCATATGCTCTTTGCGACCAGTGTAGAACGTAGACTCAGATTACATTGCGAATCTGCACTATTTGCTCAGAATAAAAAGAAACTTGACATATTTATTGAAAAAATGTGTACATATGCTTTCAATATGGTAATAATGGTATATACTATACAAATCCAAGAGTTAATGATGGAAAACATACATTTCCTTAACTGGAAATAGAAAACCCCTCTAAACCGAAAACCTCTATAAACCGAACATTTCAATCTGTACCCAGGGTGTTCGGTTTAGAAGGGTTCCACTGTATATTGCTTGTTAGAAGCATAACAGGTGTTTCGTCGATAGAAATTGGAATGGCGAACAGTGCAGATCCTGATCAGACTGCAGATGCACAGGCTGATCTGGATCTACACTGTTTGCAAAAGCCATGAACCCCAATACTCAAGTCACAAGTTTGTGCTGGGATCTTACAAAATGTGGCTTTAATACCAGTGTAACTCATTATCCTGGGGTCTGGTAATCATCTATATTGCTTGTTAGCAGCATGACGGGAGTTTCCTCGATGTAAATTGGAATGGCGAACAGTGCAGATCCTGATCTGTGCGGATGCACAGGCTGATCTGGATTAATACTGTTTGCAAAAGCCATGAGCCTCCCAATACTCAAGTCACTCAAGTGTGTGCTGGGAGCGTACAAAATGGGGATTATTCAGCTGTGTTCACAAGGGTATCGTTATCACTAAGCTAATCCCCTCGCTGGCAGCGTGATAATTTAAAAGAAATATATTTAACATGTTTGCCTTACAAACAAGGTGAACATAAGTCCTCAGTGACCTTGATCTTGGGCGATCAGATGTGGGTCGTATGCAAAACAAAGCACCATCCCTAGACACACGTTGTGGCCAAATATTATAAAAATCGTTGAAGCGGTTTATGAGTTATTGAAAAATTAAAGATGTTACTAATGTAGGTACGCACGTACGTACATGGACAAACGCTATATCCCGTCTTGCCTATCTGCGAAGGAATAAATAATACCAGAGGAAAAAATTGGCTGTTCACATTATACAAAATGCGCACCTGACGTCAAACTGATGCCACTCCGTGACAAAACAACAGGAGACACACCGACCATGACTGTCGAGGGTCGACACAGATACAATTTTTCAAAAGATGTTTCACTATCATCATTATTTCTTCTCGAAAGTATATATTGTTACCACTCATTGGAACCGTCTCGACGAGACAGTTCAAATGAGTGGTAACAACATATACTTTTATAGACAAATAAAGAAAATAACAAGACTGTTGTATCCAATGACGTCAATGGACCAGGAACTATACTGACCGTGATCGAGGAGGCAATGGAGAAGGCCCTCGGCTGTAACACGGGCACGAGATCAAACAGGTACTCAAATGGGACGTTGGCCGACGTGTGGGGGAAGTCATGTAGAACCTGAAACATGGAAAAGTGAATGGGTTTAACGTCCCAGCAACAGGATCACAGTTTAAAGTCTCATCCGACAGACAAGTGGGATGGACATACATGTGTAGTATGAAAGTAGTTTTAATGCCCTAGGTCATGTTTGAACCCTCAACCTCCACATTGGAAGTCAGGTGTTCTAACCCCTCGGCCACAACCTATCCTTACCTGAAACATGGAAATTTACCTTCCGAGTTCAATATGGCAAAGCTTAAACCTGTACTCTCATATACAAAATTGTATATAATGTCCAGCCTCATTTGCATGATAGCCTGATAGCAATGTGCGTCTCTATCAGTAATTTAAATATTACTAAATGATTATATCTGCAAGGTGGGCACTTGTAACATTTAAAACTGGTGGAATAGTTATACAACAATACACATATTTAATTACTATAAAGAACATTTTCTGCTTAAGATGGGACCCAAACTTTAATAACGATCGACCAGGTGTTGATCCTGTTCAATTAACCCAACAACAATTTCAAGTTCATGAATGGTTCCAAAACACCAACAGCAATCCATGTAGACCCTGATCATCAGATAAATGCTGTCATCGGCATATATGGATGCGTATGCATGATCCTTAACCTGGGAGGAACCGCGGAAAATCCACTTGTCTGATCAGTAGCCTATTTCACCACAATTGCAAAGTATACTTATCTTGCTTAAAGTACACTTTGAGGGAGAAATTTACAATTTAAGGATAAATTTATTAATTTTTATTATACTGAATGTATTACATTAAAACAGCTAAAATGGCTGTGATAATGTAATAAATCCAGTATAATAATTTGGCATACATCATCAAATATATGCAGTCATTTCCTGTATAAGTATGTTTGGCAATTTTAGTGAAATCGGGGTCTGGTGATGCCTTTGACTGGAGAAATTGGGTTTATGGGTTTTGCAACCAGTGTAGATCCAGATCAGACTGTGCATCCGCACAGTCTGATCAGGATCTGCACTGTATGCAATTCCAGGTGAGAAATTATTACCTCGAGTAACGATCTCTTGACTCTGTTACAGTAGGTGAACAGCTCCTCCTGAGGAAAACAATAAATAAATTTAGAACTGCAAGAATGTAGTTAGTTATTAACAAGGCGGAAGCATAAAAGCATAAAATACATGTTAATGTGTCCAAATTACAAAAGCAATATAGTAGTTTGTAAGTGCAAAATTATGATAGTTGTTTTGTGTAAACAATTATTGAACTTACATTTATTGAGCATAGGCTGTATAGTATGAACAAAGTTAGAAGCCTTGTTCATATATTAGGTTATACCGATGAAAGCTGAAACACTACGAATGCCTGTGAGTAATAGTACATGACTTAGAACAATGTATGTTTCCTGTCCGACAATGTCAAAAGACTTTTCAAACTTAGCCATTTTTAGCACTTTTTTATTATATACAATCAATTTTATTTTCCGGTCCTGTAAAATGTACTGGTTTAAAGGACCTACAGACCTGGGGCCCATTTCACTAAACTTCGTACGACTAAAATGTTCGTAAATGCAAAATTATGATAGTCTGTTAAATTTCCCATTAACAGTGTTTTCTTGCAAACAATTATTGGATTTACATTTATTGAGCATAGGCTGCATATGCAGCCTATGCTCAATACATGTAAATCCATCAATTGAAATTTCCAGACGAACCTATATTTGCACTTACGATCATTTTAGTCGTACGAAGTTTAGTGAAACAGCCCCTGATCCGTCACTACTGTATGGATGAATGAACGCCCTGTAAGCTCTGACCGAGTGACTGCCCTACCTGTCCTTCAGAGGAAGAAAACTCCTCTAATTTCTCCTTCTCCAGCTCATTATCGGCGAAATATCTCAGCATTTCGAAGACAGACCGCCGGGGAACACAATTGATGTCCCAGTACCTCTCCACCAAGTAACGAACTGTGCATGGGGATGGTATACTTGGTACTGCAGTATCTGCACATAGAAAAAGTGATCTGTAACTACAGTGCAACCTCTCTACAACAGTCACTCATGGGAGACACAAAACTGGCTGTTGTACCATTGTAGGAAGGTGGCTGTTGTAGGGAGGTTAACTAGGTAGGCAATTGACCATTTCGGATATACAATTTGGTTGCTACAAAGAGGAGGGGTGTTATAAAGAGATGGCTATTCAATGATTATTTATCATTGCAGATAGTTCAAGACACTGCAAGTTTTCCGACAACTTTATTATGACAGTAATAAAATTTAAACTTTATGTATGGTAGCTCAAGGTTTCATGCATGTGTGAAAACAGGGTTCATACAAACTTTCACTAGCAAAATTTAAGGGTTTTGCAAGGGTTTTTCAAGACATTTAATTTCAAATTTAAGCACTTTGTTTTACAATGACCCAATGTTTTATCCAGAGCCGATACAAAGCTCGATTTTTTAAGACTGGAGCCGTTTTGGCCATTGTATTTAAGGCTGGTGTCGTTTCGACCAATTAATTTAATTTGGTGGTTGCGTTTTGACCAAAGTGGGACGGTTAATATTCAAGGGTTTTTTAAGGGTTATTATTGTTTTTCAAGGCAATTTATCATTTTCAAGGGTTTTTCAAGTCAGATGTCAATTTCAAGAGTTTTTCAAGACCTGTGCGAACCCTGGAAAAATTACTGATGTCCTCTCCAGTGTGTATTATTAACCCTTAGACGACTACTCACAACAGTTGTCGTCTGCTGTTGCTTTTATATCTTGCCTTATTTCTCAATAAAAACATGGTTTGACAGCACTTAAGAATCATTTCCAATGGAAAATGATTCTGAAGTGCTGTCAAAGCATGTTGTAAATTATTCTAAAGTGCTGTCAAAGTATGTTTTGACGATAAAAATTGAAAATAGAAAATAAACAGCAGACGACAAAAAAATTAAGATAGCGGTCTCAGGGTTAATACACACTGAAGCATCCGTAATTTATTTGTAAATAAATATAATATAATTTATTTGTAATGAGGATTACAGGAAACCAACCTGGATCATTCTGCTTCAACACAAGGAGAGCATCCGAGTGCAGTTTCAATAGAGATATAAAGTCCTCCACCGTCTCGGGGGAATTCTGGGCACAAACCATGGCCACATCGCCGGGCTTGTAGCTGTAAGAGAGTGCCCAAGGTCACAATATACACCCCAGGGCTCCAGGGGCCTGTTTCACTAAACTCCATATGACTAAAATGTTCGTAAGTGCAAATTTAGGATCGTGTGGAAATTTCAATTTATGGATTTACATTTATTGAGCATAGGCTGCATATGCAGCCTATGCTCAATAAATGTAAATCCAATAAATGTTAACAAGAAAACATTGTTAATGTGACATTTACAGACTGTCATAATTTTGCACTTACGAACATTTTAGTCGTACGATGTTTAGTGAAACGGCCCCCTGATAAAGGAATTAGTAATTGAGTATTTTCACTCCATCATTTCTGAAGCAATTGGGTATTTCAATATTTTAATTGGGTAAAATAAAATCACACTACTGTTTACACATCAACAGACAGCAATTATTGAATAGTTTGCTTCGAAATGAAAACATGTCTTGGCATTTCATTAGAATTGTCTCCTTGGAGACAATTCTAATGAAATACCAAGATGTGTTTTCATGGAAAATAAGAAACATATGCTATATTTGTGGTCTGTTTAATGTTTTCTGTAGCATGATAAAGGTACCACAAATTTGTTATTGCTTTTTGATACTCGCTACTTCTGATTTTTGGCAATTTTAATTGGGTATTTACGCAAATACGCAGCTTATCTGGAGCTCTGTACATACGTCCAGGCATGGTCAGGGAAAAAATGTGGTGTCGGTACACAAATGCCCCCGGTGGCAGCCAAAGAAAACAAAGGCACATTTGGTAGCACACTAGAAATATGGCATGTCGGTACACGAATGCCCCTGCTGGCAGCCACATAAAGCGAAGGCACATTTGATAACAGAAAAGGCCAGATGCACAATCTGATCAGGATCTACACTGTTCGTCATTTCATCAATCAATTTCACCGTCGCGCTTCTAACAAGCAATATATATATGGTTATCAGGCTACAGGTGTGTGCTACTTGATCAGGAGCTACACTGGTTTAAAAACCCATAAGCCCGATTTCTCCAGTCAAAGCCATGTATATACATCTGAAATGTTGTACCTGACATCAGAGCCAGATATGTCAAGCCTGATAAGTCGAACGTCCTGGAAATGGTCCGCGGCCGTCACCCGTTCGTTGCTGATCAGTCGTGCTGGGTATGGGGAACCGGTATGCCAGGCTGGTACCCGAGTGGCTATGTCAGCGGATGTCGTGTCGCTATTCCTGTCTAAGAATTCCACCTGGTATTTTGCAGCAGGTCTGAAATAGAGATGCCATTTTTATATGTTCCCAGTAGTTAAATATTAACAAGAAATCAGTAACACTCATAGATGTACCCCTGAAAAACATTAAGGCAAACAATAATTTTAGCAGAATACACATTGATTATCAAAAGTGGGAGTACAAAATACGCACAGCAATGTGAAAATACGCATTGATTTTCAAATTTAGTAGTGAAAATGCTGTCATAAAGTTGAAAATTCACTTATTTGAGCTGCAAAAAGCAAACACTGTTTGCTTTTTGCAGCTCAAATAAGTGAATGTTTAAATTTGTTAAAGCCATTTGACCTTGGCCTTGAGCAAGCACAGGGGCTGCATTGCTGGGCTATAGAGTGAATTTATGGATGACGACAAGTAAGTATATGAACTTTCAAGCTAATCCGACTTCTGGTAACGCCTGTTTGTTTCCGGTTACCCGAAAATACCTAGATGTTCCCGCCGACCCTAAACTTTTTAGTATAAAATAATAAGAATTATAAAATAAATCACTGAAACCGTCCCATAAAAAGTGTTTGTGTCAACATACCTGTTTAGCATACACTATATAAACTTACATAGTTAGCCATGACATGTACATGTATTGGGGTGGATCTGATGTCGATAGAAGACAAAAAGTTTTTACAAAATAAATACTTTTTCCTACCTACCTATTATTTTTTTAGCGCAATAGGAAACAAACTTCTTCTTTTTGGCCTAACAGAGATAGTATTTAGCCAAAAACTTTATTACAAATGTCGGATAAACAGCCAAACAGATGGACACGATTGCGACTAATTGTACCCGAAAATTTGTTTCCGGGTCACAACTACTTGTTCTGATCAGCGCTCCAGATAAGGTGTGTATTGGTGTATTTTACGTAATTATTTTAGCTGAATACGCATTGATTATCAAAAGTGCGAGTACAAAATACGCACAGCAATGTGAAAATACGCATTGATTTTCAAATTTAGTAGTGAAAATACTGTCATAAAGTTGAAAATTAATTTTATATCTGAGATGCAAAAAGCAAACAGTGTTTGCTTTTTGCAGCTCAAAGTCAAATAAGTGAATGTTTAAATTTGTTATATTTTTTTATCATTTGTTCCCTATTTAGTATTAATGAAGAAAATCAATAATTCATTTGCAAAAGTAAAATACGCAATAATTTTGAAATCAGGGGGTGTAGTACGCTTTAGACACAAAGCTTATCTGGAGCTCTGTTTTGATGCCTCAATGGGCGAATGGCATCACATAACATCAGTGCAATGATGTACGTGAACAAATCCACATTCTTTTTCAAGGAAATTTTATTTTTTTTTTTTTATTTTGTTGTCATTCAATTTTATTCACGTTTAAATACAACATGTACAACATGTATATTTTATATTTTTGCCCATGCTAGTTTCTTTTGATATTCAAGTTTATCAGACTCGGCTCAAAAACGGTAGGAATTCCTCGGCACTTGACTTAATTGACACTACTGTCTGTTACACGTTTTGCTGCCAACAAACTTTTGGCTATTAAATACAATAAATCTAAGAAATATCTAAATGCTCTGAACATTTTGTCAACGTTGACGTCATTTTGTATATAAGAAGATGCGCGATATCTCATAAAAAATATTTTCAATATTTTTTATGAGATATCGCGCATCTTCTTATGTACAAAATCACATGGCCTGTCCCATACGAACCTGACATCGGCTGATATGATCTCTGTGCCCGAGGGCAGTGGGAAGCGGGACATCAGTTCCGAGAACAGCCCCTCCATCCAAGGGTACACCACCGCATCTGCACTGCAACACAACAAGAGACTTCCAGATAAGCTTTGTGAATAAACCCCCTGATTCCAAATTCAATGAGTATTATATTTTTGCAAATAAATTACTGAATGTATCGCATGTTGTTGTTTTTTTATACAAAATAAGGAAAACATTAGCAAAATAAGCAAACAACGTTGAAAATTCCATCTTTGTTCAGCTCAAATAAGTGCATTTTCAACTGTATTAGATCATTTTTACTCCTCAATTCGAAAACCAATGGGCATTTTGAAATTGTTGTGCATATTTTGAACTCCCACTTTTGAAAAACAATGTGTATTCAGCTAATATACAGCATTATGCATCTTATCTGGAGCTCTGCGACACTAGATGTGGCTGTGACTGGAGAAATGGGGCTTATGGGTGCTGCGACCAGTGTAGATCCAGATCAGCCTGTGCTTCCGCACAGTCTGATCAGGATCTGCACTGTTCGCCATTCCATCAATGAAACAACCGTCATGCGTCTAGCAAGCAACACAGATCATTATCAGGCTACAGGAGTGTGCTATTTGATTCGGATCTACACTGGCCACAAATCCCATAAGCCCCATTTATCCAGTCACAGCCAAATTTCATCGACGATGTGAAGTACCCACCCCAGGTCGTGTTGATAATACAATTTCCGAGCCTTGCTTGATAAACTTGAAACCCGAAGACAGTATTTAAAACTCGTATTCTCTGTTTAATTTACAGTAAATTATTTTTACACAATATGGATCACATTTCATCGATTACACAGAGCTCCAGATAAGTTTTGTATCTAAAAAGTATTATACCTCCATATTTCATATTCAATGTATTATTGATTTTCTTCCTTACTAAATAGGGAACAAATGATAAAAAATATAACAAATTTAATAATTCACTTATTTGAGCTGCGAAAAGCAAACACTGTTTGCTTTTCGCAGCTCAACTAAGTAAATTTTCGACTTTATCTAAGTATTTTCACAACTCAATTTGAAAATCAATGCGTATTTTTACATTGTTGTGAGTATTTTATACTCCCACTTGTGATAATCAATGCAAATTCTGCTAAAATAAGTGCATAAAATACGCCAATACGCATCTATCTGGAGCTCTGACCACATACAGTACCCACCCCAGGTCGTGTTGGTCATCAGCCAGCCCAACATTTACCAGACTGGTGCTCCCCAACTGTACGAGGCGACGGTGCAGCTTCTTGGCAACAAAGTTAAACCTGAAACAGGGAGAGTTTCTTAGCGGAAACGTTTTTTGAAAATCTTAGCGTTCTTCATCTAGCCGTGATAAACATGTGTGGTAGTGTTACTTTTTACCCGTATTTTAGCTAGTGGTGAAGTTCTTTTTGTAGTACAGTATACTATTTTGAATCATGGCAGTTGATTATTATTCATGCTTGACATGCATGCTATGTTCATGCCATGTTTGGCATAGTCCATTTTAAGGTAATTTGATTGGTCATCAATGTCAGGTCAGGGTAATATTTATCCACTCAAATCATTCAGTCCTTATAGCTTGCCAAAGCAACATCAACCTGATATATGTATCTCCGTGCTATTTGCGATACTGCTTCATTGAACGACATCGATTGACTGATGTAATTGGTATAAGAGGAATTGTGGATTGAGTGTGAGTGGTATGTAACCTTTTATTATATTTTAATTCATGTATTTGTGAACGGAACAGGTCATAGTCCAGTGCTACACACCATATGAGTCGGCAGTTACGAAAGTCCGTTATTGCTCTGTGTGCACTGGATATAAACTGTTCGCATGTCATGTAGGAAACTCACGAGTTGTGGTTTTATATGTTGTTGAGTTCATAAACTATGTGGAAATGGTCGCCGTCTTTGTAAACAGGAGTTCGCCCGACCAGACTGTGCGGCTGCGCAGGCTGATCTGGGCCTACGCTGTGTGCAAAGGCCAAGTGATCCATTTTCATATACAGTCGATTCGCGTCATGTCGACATTGCTTATATCGATATACCTGCTTATGTCGATGTACGCTCGTGGTCCCTGCCGAACTGCTATATAAACTCATACATTTCATACCTGATATATCGATATCGGAAATGTCGATATTTCGTTTATATCGATGTGGAAAACAAGTCCCGATGGTATAATTCCTACACATTTGTATACTGTTATGTCGATATGCAATTTGAACAGCGGGCGTCGTAAAGTCTGGTCAAACTTGATTGGCACAGGTAAGTTTTTACACACATTCAAAGTGATCAAAACATGCCGCCGGTAACCGTGTTACAATCGCGGAATACTGTCAAAGCCGACCACGTAAGCCGTGATCAACCAATTAACGTGTTACTGTAATAAATGCCTGTCTATTTTCGTACCTGTGTTGTTTTTCATTTACGTCCCCGCCATAAATAGCCAACATGCAGTACATGGGTCCGAAGTTGTACTGGAACGAGTTTATTGAAAAGTCCGAATCGGTAAGTGGGCGTCTTGTATTTTTTTAAAAGAGACAAATGTACCGATTCGAACATTTCACTATTCGCGCCCCTGTGACACGTCCCTGTGATATGCAGTACAATAACCCGTCAATGTCACGTGACTCACGACTGGTGGTGGTTGCTTGGTCACAAGCAATATGATGCTATTTATAGAATATCTCCACGCGATCACATCGCCGGAAAAACAATGTTGCAAATTGTTGCGACCAATAAAACATGGAAATAATAACATGTCAACACTAAACACATGCAGTGCGTGTAAGAGTATTTTATTGTGTATTAATTAGAAGAATAAACAATAATAATATTGATACGTTGATAATCTATATTTTACGACAACCGTATGCCGGCACGAAACACAGGAAATTGACACATTCTTATCAGATTATACACGAGTGTTAAATGTACCGAATGTTTGGGGTGAATATTGATATTTTTTTATGTCGAACTACGTTTATGTCGCTGTCATTCTCTGTCTCCCATCGATATCGACATAACGCGAGTCGACTGTATATCCGATCCGTTTACGTGTATTTTCTGTGTAGCATTGTTGGCTCTGGGACATGGGCAAACAGGATAAACCCTGATTAGATTGCACAAGGGTGCAGACTGATCTGGGTCTACACTGGTTGCAAATGTTGTCGGCTATTAAAGCGTTGCTAGTAGCCATGACCACAGCCGCGAGCTAATAATGTCGACTGTGACAATGACATTGTGCCAGCATAGCCAAGTATGCTGTCTGTGCAGTTGCTGCATATTTGCATTGTGTTACATAAGTCTGTATTAGTGTTGATCTGTGATATAATATGCATCAGCTACTATGTCAGTTCTGTGTGTCGTTGGCGCTGATCATTTGATATGGGTTTAGTTTGATCAGGGTCTATAGGGATGCACAAGTGAATAACTGTTGCATAGTATATTGGTAAATGTGTAATCAGGGGGTGACAATGTGTGCAGGAGCATTCATGTGCATCCGATTGTCTGTGCAGTCTGTTTCGGTTTAGGACAACGTCCAATGGATGTTGTATGTATAGGATTTGTTTTATTATGTTTTATTGGCTAAGTGAATGCACCGATTGTAATAGATTTAGTCATGTAGTTATGCACATGAGAATCGTCTCCATGTGATAACTGGTGCACTGGATTCATTAGAATCATATCGGGATAATTGTAATGCATGTAATGCCATTGTGATTCACTTGACTAGTGCATCTTATAATTATTCACTAGGGATGATCGTCAGTGTGGCGATGGCCAGAGGACGATGACTTGATTTATGGTGTAAACGTTTTGGGACCATATCCCAGTAGGTTATCGTCATATACATGTATTGTAAGGGTTTTAAGGCATGTCTGTATATTTATCCCAGAATGGTTGTAGGTTCAATCCCTTCATTTCACTGGAATATCAGTTAGGTGAATTACTGTGCGAACATGTTTGGTTCATGAGAATCGTTTCCTTTTCATTATATTCTTCACATGTTCGAGGCTAAGTGATTTATGATATTCACGATTTACTGGATGTGACAGAGGTGTCACATTCGGTAAAGTCAGCTGATATTGGGCATTAGTGTATATCATACTGATATGTGAATATGTGGTATTTATCCATGAACGTAGGAGTTCCAATACATGTATTGTAAATTGCAATAATTGAGTAGGTTTTGTTGGATCCATGTACTGTGCAATATTCTGTAAATGTTATGTAAATAGAAGCTTATTTTATGTACTGTTTGTTTCAGAAATATTCATCTACTTGGTTTATACCAATAAACATTACTTTCTGAGAGGTGTTTCGTGGTGTATCGATACAACTTGCGTGACCCCAGCATTTCCCCCCTCATCATGAGCTAGCCGGGAAGGGGGTTGCGACACATGTGAACCGAATTTGGTTACGATCCGTCAAGTTATTGCATGGACGGGGTACAGAATGCAAAAATTTAAAATAGCCGCCAAGGGGAGAAAAGTCATTGAACATTTTTGAAAATAAATAGGCTACTCCGTCTTGCCGTGGTAAACATGTATTTCAAATTTGGTTACGATCTGTCAAGTAGAACTATAGTTATTGCGTGGACAACCTGTGCCCGCTCATCCGCCTGTACAAAGTGCATATAAAACAAACTGGCGTATAAAAAGTTTTGATACAGGTGAAAAAATATCCAGCTCTAAATGGGTTAAAATGACTTTCTCCTGCTACATAATCAAGTTAACCATTTCAACACCACAGTACCAAAAAATGCGAGCCGTCTCATGAGGATCTGCACTTTTTGCAAGTACATGTACATTTCATATTTTTAGAACAAAAACAGCCCCTTTTCATAAATTGACTAGTCTGAAAATGATTTTGTGACAATTGGATTGCATCAGAATGCATTTCAGTTACTTAGAGGTGAAAGGATTAAAGACGAGGATCATTTTCAGTTGTGAAAAGAGAAATTCTCAATTCTTTTTGAAGAAAATTACATTGACACATAAATAGAGAATACCAGGCTAGTGTCTTTTGATATCATGTTTATCAGGCGATGCTAGGAAACGCGTAGGAATTCCGAGGCTTGCCGAGGAATTCCTACCGTTTCCGAGCCGAGCCTGATAAACTTGATATCAAAATACACTAGCCTGGTATTCTATTTATCAGGTAACGTTTTATGCTCGAAAATGACCACAGATGACGTCGTTATCTATGGACAGAAAGCGGACTTGTTTACGTTGCGTCATTACACTGACGTCATTCGGTAACGTCACGTGACGTCATCCGACCAATGGAACGTCAGTTTTCACTTTGTTGTAACCCGGATGTTGATATCAGGTCAATGCCTGATACAACAATATGTTATCAGTCAGTACGTATTCGGTCAATACAGGGCAGGTTACCTGATAAATATTATATATTGGTAAATTCTATAAATGCTACGGTAAATATTTATTGCTTTCAACATCTCAACTATAGTCTGTTTCACGAAAGCTGCCCAAATTTTACGGCCATATAAACAATTCAAAAACAATATTTTTTTTGACAGTATTAAATTAAAGGAAAATTTAAGAATGAGCCTTCTTTTTATTTCGTGAAATTTGGTCAAATATTGATTTTATTGCGAAAAAACAATTTCCCCATGTTAAATCCCCATAGACATCTTCACAGAGTGCAGATGTCTATGGGGATTTAACATGGGGACATTTTTTTAGAATTTCAGAAATACTGGACCGATTTTTAAAATTTAACTTTTGTTCTCTTAGATCATTTCCAAGCTATCTAGCCAGGTTTCGGAGTCAATTTAATTTTTTTTCGTTATTTAGCTCCTCCCACACTCCTTTACCTCTTTTTCCCCCATGTTAAATTCCCATAGAGAAATCAATTTTTCATAATAAAATCCATATTTGACAAAATTTCACGAAATAAAAAGTAGGCTCATTCTTAAATTTTACATTAATTTAATATTATCGAAAAAAATATTGTTTTTGCATTGTTTATATAGCCGTAAAATTTGGGCAGCTTTCGTGAAACAGACAGTAGATGGCCGCTGCCCGCTTGTCGCGCCCGTCTAGGCTTTGATAGTATACCGAAAAACTTTACGTACGGACAGACGTACGCCGCCAATGTGGCAACTATATCAGGGCTCCAGATAAGCTTTGTGTCTAAAGCGTATTTATGCCCCCTGATTTCAAAATCATTGCCTTTTACAAATGTATTATTGATTTTTTTTATTACTAAATAGGAACAAATGATAAAAATATTATAACAAATTGAAATATTCACTTAATTGAGCTGCAAAAAGCAAACAGTGTTTGCTTTTTGCAGCTCAACTAAGTGAATTTTCAACTTTATGACAGTATTTTCACTACTCAGTTTGAAAATGAATGCGTATTTTCACATTGCTGTCCGTATTTTGTACTCCCGCTTTTGATAATCAATGCGTATTTAGATAATAATTGTGTACAATACGCCAATACGCACCTTATCTGGAGCTCCGCTATATTGCGCTGTCCGCAAGCGGGCGCGACAAAAACAGTATATTATACCGACGTCTCATCAAGCCGACTGCCTGTGACCACGGGTGTACCTACTTCAGATAGGAGGAATCACCGAGGCCCAGCGTGGCGTGTTGCAGCTGACACAGAGAGTCCACAGGCAGGTGACGCCGCATAATGAACCGCCAAAACTTCTGTAACACAAACACATGTGAGGATTTAGCACTGCTCCAGATAACGTGCATATTGGCGTATATTACGCACTTATTTTAGCAGAATATGCATTGATTATCAAATGTGGAGTACAAAATACTCACAGCAATACGAAAACATGCATTGATTTTCAAATCGAGTAGTGAAAATACTGTAATTAGATGAAAATTTACTTAGTTGACCTGACACCGTTTGCTTTTCGCAAATCAAATAAGTGAATACTTAAGTTTGTTTATGGCCTTGGGGTTCAAACAGTTCCCTCACACAGGTGGAAGACTGGGATTTACCTGGGATTTATTTAATAGGCATTTTTTTGGTGTCATAGGTCCGAGTCTTCCACCTGTGTTCCCTCGTGCCACAGCAAATGTTTACCCACGGCTGGACATTGTCGAACCTTATATTTCGACCAGTGTTATTGTGGGTCAAACAGCACATGTATCCTGATAACAATCTATATTGCTTGGTAGAAGCATGATGAGCTACATTTATGCAATGGTGAACAGTGCAGATCCTGATCAGACGGATGCGGATGCAAGGCTGATCTGGATCTACACTGGTCGCAACGCAATGTGCCGACAATATCGCGCTGTCCACAATCGGGTGCTAAAAATGAAAAGTGTTACTAGCATACGCACATGGACTAACGCTAGGTATATCCTTTCTTGCCTCTTACCATCATGTTGTCGGGCGGGTCTCCCTGTCCAGTCGTGGCAACCACAAATATCACAGTCGTCTCTCGGATAAGGTTCGCCTGTAACAGTACCATGGTTTAACCCTTACTACGCTGAATTAAATGTTGTCGTCTGCTGGAAATGTTTTATTTTCAATATTTCTCGACAAAGAACTGGTTTTGACAACACATGAGAATCGTCTCCAGTGGAGATGATTCTCATGTGCTGTCAAAACCAGTTTTTTGTTAAGAATTAAAGCAAAAATGAAAAACAGCACGGCAATTTCATAATGAGGAAAAGCCATTTTGTTTGTGGAAAATCTTAAATATTGTCTTTATATGAGCTCAGAAATATATGCTTTCATTGTGGTTAACAAAAATAAAATATTTAAAAAAATTTGTACCTGTAAAGGTGTATTCCGCATGTAATGGGTGAAAGGACCAGTAAGGTGTTTAACTGACTGTCAACAGCTACGGTAATTTCAGGGGGCCTTTTAACAATTTGAATGTGAAATTTACAGACTATCATAATTTTGCACTTACGAACATTTTAGTCATACAAAGTTTAGTGAAACGGGCCCCAGGTCAGGTAAACGAGGTCGAATCCCGTATTTCACCTGTACAGAAGGGGTGAAATCCCAAAATAAGACCTGAATATTTACACAAAAAATACATTCAGCCCTGAAGTTGGAATAAATTACATGCTACCCAGTGATTTTCCATTTTGCTGTCATTTCCAGCGAAGAAACAATGCATACGCTAACATCAAAATTGTCAATTTTGACAACGTTATAAGCTGGTCTAAGAGCAAATTTTTCGAAGAGCATGTAATATACAATTTATTCCACTACCATTTTGAAAAACCAGATTTATTTCCCTTGACATCTGTAAATCCGACAAAGAAACTTGTGCTCCGCACTCGTTTCTTTACCTGATTTTCAGATGTCTCGGGAAATAAATCAAAATGGTAGTTGAATAAACTCTATATATGTAAGTTCTAACCTGAGGAGGTACGAGGTCCTTACCACACCAGTCACTTAGCCCCACTCACTAAAAGTAATAAGTAAAATTTGGGCAGGTTAACGTGAAACAGACAGTAATCTTACTACTTTTATAATGTGTATTACCAGATTCAACTTTCAGGCAACGGTAGTGAATTAATTATGCTCATACATAATACAATGTACCAGATGGGTGGAGAGACTGATCTATTGGTACAATTCATTTAACTTGCTTATATCACACTGACAACATAATTATCAGCCCGAGCAGATGCTTGAACCTTCGACATTCCAGTCATGAGGCAGTTACCTTCAACCCTAAGCACAGTGCCTGGGGGCCATTTCACTAAACTTTGTACGACTAAAATGTTCGCAAGTGCAAAATTATGATAGTTCGTAAATTTCACATTAACATTGTTTTCTTGTAAATAAGTATTGGATTTACATTTATTGAGCATAGGCTGCATATGCAGCCTATGCTCAATAAATGTAAATCCATAAATTGAAATTTACAGACGATCTTAAAATTGCACTAACAAACATTTTAGTCGTAAGAAGTTTAGTGAAACGGGCCCCATGTGCTACTAGATTCATAGAAGAAAAATTCTTACTGAGAACGGTTATCTGGAAAATTCATATGGAGAACGGTTATCTCAAAAATTCTACTGAGAACAAGGGTATCGTTATCACTAAGCTACATGCAACCCCCTCACTTGCAGCCTTTATTCCAAAAACAACAAGAAATGCGTCTGTCGAACGCGGATGCTACCTGCAGCATATTTGAGAAACTGTGACAAATTGGTTAACCAAAAAGTGTGACGGACGGACGGACGGACGGACCGGACCGGACGGACGGCCCGACGGACAGACGGACGGTCCAAACACTATATGCCACCCGTTTCTTCGAAACCCGGTGGCATAAAAATTAAAATTTTTGCCTACAAACAAGGTGAAACCTTGGGCAGCTGGACTTGAATATAGTATGCAAAACAAAGCAACATCCTAAGACACACATTGTGGCCAAATATTATCAAAATCGGTGAAGGGGTTCAGGAGCTATTGAAAAATGAAAGGTGTTACTAACGTTCGCACGCATGAACGTAACGCTATATAATTTCAGCACAAAAATATTTACACAATTCCCTAACATTTGATTGGCCCGTAGCAAGTCTCTGTCCAAAATTTATATCTCAGTAAACTCCCATGCCGAACTACTTTCCGTAACCGTCAGGCACAGTTAAAATAATTCTTAAGAAAACGGAAAATAAACACATTTTCTTGATGAATTTATTGCAAATGCTGGAATTATAGGGAATGAATGGCCTTTTTGTTGAATTTATCGGGGATATAAACTTGGAAAAGTCGCGGGAATACTGGACGAGGCCTTCCGGCCTTCGTCCAGTATTCCCGTGACTTTTCCAAGTTTATACCCCGATAAATTCAACAAAAAGGCCATTCATTCCTATAATCTCCTCTTGCCTATCGACAAGGGGATAATAATTATCTGGAAAATTCTAACTGAGAACGGTTATCACATTCTGAGAATGTGATAACCTTTCTCAGTTAGAATTTGCTAAGTGCTACAAGAATATGCCTGGTATGTAGCATTGCTTACCACCGTATAAGAGTCGAGAGCAGTTGCTCTGGCAGAGAAATGTCGCCTTTTCGCTTCCCTGCAAATTTTCTCTGCAACATCTTGTGCTGTGCCGGTTTGGCTTCCGAACAAAATCAATAGTTGCCGGTCGCCCAACATGATGTTCTGTCCCTTTATCTAGAGAATTTGTAAGAAATTAAAAATGTTGCATGTCGGTATACGAATGCCCTAGTTGCAGAATGGAGAAACACTGGCACACCAGAGGTTGAAGTAACGGACCAGAAGTGTACAAATACATGTACATTAAATATACCTAAAAGCATCAAAAAGTGTACAAAAAATAAGCTAAAACTAGAAAATGTGTTCATAGAACACGGATGCCCCACATATCGCTTTAATAGTAAACGAGGCAGAATTCCAAGTTCAAAAGGGGGAGATAATCAATGGCTCAGTGTCAACGCAAAAATATAAATTCACTTACTGCATCTACACACCATGAAGAAGATACATACCAAGCATTAAGCATCCAGCTATTACAGTATAGTTTTTCAAGTTACAAGGCAAAATGGTGAAATTCCAATCCATGACCCGGAGGTCGAATAAAAAAATTCATTACACTACATTACATAAGAGTTATACCTTTGATATACCTTTGGTGATCAGGTCGTTATAAGTTTATAACTTCTTAGACCCATCAATTTGTACTTATTAATAACGTTTATAGGACTGAGCATGATATCTCATTATGGTGGTATAAACTTATGAAGGAGTATAGTTGAAGCGTTCTTGGTTTACTTTCTACTTCGTGGAGAGTGAACGTCAATGCTGCAGTAGCCTATTTCATCAACATTGCAAAGTATACTTTAGTAGCAAAGTATACTTTGAGGGAGAAATTTTCAATTTTATGATAAATTTATTAATTTTTATTAAACTGAATTTATTACATTATCACAGCCAATTTGGCTGTGATAATGTAATAAATTCAGTATAATAATTCTGCATACTTTTAATCATCAAATATATGCATTTGTTAGTTCTATATGAAATAATGCATTTCAGGAAAAATAAATGATTACTCCCTCAAAGTATACTTTGCTAGTAAAATATACTTTGCAATGTTGATGAAATAGGCTACTGGTCTGTTCTATATTTTAGTGCGGTAAGTGTAAATGCTGTTATGCACATTTTTACTGTGTAGGGTGGTGTAGCGATATAGTCCAACCTGTTGCCTATAAAGCGGAAAACGTGTAGCTAGGAAGTTGTAGGGTGGCACGATTTACCCAAATCTTCATGTAATTACTATATTTGTTAATAAATAAAGCTATACACATCATAATAACGATGTTTGGACTGAACTTACATAATATCTGTCATTAATTTGCTCATTTCAGGGCCCATTTTAATGTTTTGATGCAAAATGGAAATATTTGTATACAAAATAAAGGGAGAGTACCGCGATTAACTTATACTAGGAAGCCAAGGAAGATAATCCACATTTTTAATTGAAATACAAATAAAAACAGTAGAACCTCTCTAATGTTGACATCCAAGGAGACAGTGTGTGAAAACTGTTCTGCCAACTAGTATAACTATGTGTATAGTAATATATAATTTAAATATATAAATTACGGATATTTTAAAACTAATATTGCATTAATATTTGTATGTGGCTGTGACTGGATAAATGGGGCTTATCGAAATTGTGACCAGTGTAGGTTCTGATTAAATAACACCCTTCTGTAGCCCGGTAACAACCTATATTGCTTGTTCGAAGCATGACTGGGGTTTCATTTATGGAATGACGAATGTTGCAGATGCTGATCAGACTGCGGATGCACAGGCTGATCTGGATCTACACTGGTGACAACACCCATAAACCCCATTTCTCCAGTCACAGCCACATATGTGCGACACGCAATCATGATCGATGATAACATAAAGTTAGACAACCGACACATAATTAATGAGTCTCGATCACGGTAGTCTCCCTTTATAATAATGCTATATTAATCGCTTTCCCGCGGAAATATGTGCTTTATTCTTCCTTTTTTTGTCAAAATGTGCTTATTATATGATATACTAATGATATATGGTAGAAAAAATATATAATATAATCATAAAATGTTATTTTTAATGAAGATTTGGGTAGATTGGGGTAAGATTTGGGTAGATCTGGATAAATCGTGCTGCCGGAAGTTGCATACCAAGTTTCAGGTGTTTATAACTATTACAGTATTAGGGTTTAAAGGTTTTACGAGTTACAAGTAAAAATTGAAATTTCTAAGTACAAAACGCGGAGATAATCCATGACCCACGTGTCAAATCAAAATTCGAATAAATTTTGCGCATCTACTCATGATAAGGAAGATACATACCAAGTTCCAGGTGTGTAGCTAGTAGTATTATCGTCAATCAATGTGAAATGGAACACAATGTGTTTCGGAACACCACCGGGTATAACGTATAGCGCGCTTCATTTTACGAATTGTACCGCCGTTTTCGATGGGGTAACTCTAGAAAACACAGAAATTCATTCACCACAGAAAAAATGTGGAAAATCAACATCCTAAATGTGATGTATCCTTTGTTTTTGTACATGGGGGTTAAATATGTCCAAAAAACGTATTACCTTTTGCCATCACACTTATAAGGTCAGCTAAACTACCTTTTATCGCATTAAAACAGTTGACAACTTTCACAGCTGAATATTGCGGCTGCTGCAGTAAACAGTACATGACCTAGTTACGAGGTAGGGTAAAATTTGATCGGTTTGTATGCTACTCAAGTTAGTTAGTTTTTAAAAACAAATCAACTGGGATGTGTAAAATTTGAGCATACAAAGTTTATGGCATAATGGTGTTTTAAAGTAACATTGTCTGAATAATATATGCAATACACCACTGATTATGTACACAAACACTTGTAGTCAGCACTAACTAAAAAGAGGAACGTGTATCGGCCGTATTCGCATACGAGCATGACCAGGGCAGACACGAATGTAATGAGCAAAGGAATGGATGAAAATAATTATGTTATATTTAAATACACCCATTAACATGTTTAAGGCGATTTGATATGTTGAATAACATCTGCAGTACGAGTATGCATGATTTCGACGGCATCGGGTCTGGTACCTGGGAGTAATACTCGAGTAACCAAATCGTTCCGAAACCCATTAGACTGGGTAACGTGACGAGTTAGTGACGTCCATAACTTGAGTGTCTTGAAAAATGTAAATAATCGGAAATTTGTAATTCTGATGGTAAGTTTTTATCTGAATTAAATAGTTTTCCTACCTTATTGATTTATTTTGTTTGAAATTTGCTGTTCCACTGAATGATGGAAGCACATGTCGTTACGTGTTCCGAAACTAATTGATCGAGGCTACTATTAGGGTTTAAAAGTTTTACTAAAACCTGCCAAAATTTTACGGCTATATAGACAATGCAAAAACAATATATTTTTGGATAATGTTAAATTTTATCAAAATTTAAGAATGAGCCTTCTTTTTATTTTGTGAAATTTTGTCAAATATTGATTTTATTACGAAAAATTTATTTCTCTATGGGAATTTAACATGGGGGAAAAAGAGGTAGAGGAGTTGTGGGAGGAGTCAAAAAACGCAAAATTTTGGAAATTGACTCTGAAACCTAGCTAGATAGCTTGGAAAAGTTAAATTTTAAAAATCGGTCCAGTATTTCTGAAATTCTAAAAAATGATGTCTATGGGGATTTAACATGGTGAAATTGTTTTTTCGCAATAAAATCAATATTTAACCAAATTTCATGAAATAAAAAGAAGGCTCATTCTTAAATTTTCCTTTAATTTAATATTATCGAAACAAATATTGTTTTTGAATTGTTTATATGGCCGTAAAATTTGGGCAGCTTTCGTGAAACAGACTTACTTTGTTGACTGTAGGGGAACTCAATAAGCTCTTGTAGCTTGTTATCCCCCTCAAATACTTCTTGGTAAATAATTACTTTCGCCACTTCCGGTCTGAGATAAACTTAATATACGGCTGTAGTATCAAATCTCTTTGCGAGCCACAATTTATCTAAGTTTGTCTTGAAGGACAACACTGTCTCTGCATTGACAAGTTCCGATGGTAAGCTATTCCAAACGTTGATAACACGATGTGTGAAAGAGTTCAAGCGAATAGACTTGTTGGCACAAGGTTTGGTCAATTTGTAGTTGTGACCTCTCAGGTTTAATGTATTTTCCGATAATGTAAAAAACACACTTGTGTCAATGTTGTCAATATGGTGAATTATTTTATAAACTTCGATAAAGTCAAAACGCCGTCGCCGATAATCCAATGACGGAAGATTAAGTGCAGTAAGGCGCTCCTCATATGACATTCCTTGTAGTTCTGGAACTTGTCTAGTAGCCGACGCTGTGCAATTTCTACTAGTTGCTTATTTTTCTTTGTAATAGGATAATATATAAATTTACCATAGTCTAAGTGTGATCTCACTAACGCCTTGTACAGTGTTAAGAAACTATCCTTATCAATACAAGCAAATTTCCTCTTAATTAGACCAATGATTCTGTTGACTTTGTTCACCATTGTACTTATATGTTCATCAAATTTGATTTAAATAAAATTCCCAAATCTTTTTCTTCTGTGTCCTCGGAGTTTAATGTATGGATAGTAGCATTATTTTCAGTCATCATATAATCATGTGTTTGCATGTTGTTCCCATAGCTAACTACTTTACACTTTTGGATGTTAAATCTCAAAAGCCACTCCTTACTCCACTGACAAAGCTAGTTAATATCTTCTTGTAGTTCTCTCCTGTCTCGTTCAGTTGAAATAGTTTTGTATAATTTACAATCATCTGCAAACAACCGACATGTGCTTCCTACAACTTCGGGTAGATCATTCACAAATATTATGAAAAGTATAGATCCTAGTATAGATCCTTGTGGTATTCCAGATATAACTTGAGTCCACTCAGAAGCACTTCCATTAATTACTACACGCTGCTGTCTATTATTTAGAAAGTTACCTACCGGTACATGTAGCCATTCTAATAGGTTTCCATATATGCCATATCCTTGAAGCTTCTGAACCAAACGTCTGTGTGGAACACTATCGAATGCCTTACGAAAATCTAGGTACACTGTATCGACTTGTCTGTCAATATCTAAAGCTTCAGTCCAGTCCTCCATTACTGCTAACAATTGTAAAATAGTACTTCGATTCTTTCTGAATCCAAATTGACAGTCTGATAGTAGATTATGCTGGTTCATGTGTTCAACAATTACTTCTCTAATATTTTTCTCCAGTATTTTACAAATCACAGAAGTCAATGATACTGGTCTATAGTTTCCAGGTTCCGATTTGTTACCATTCTTGAATATACATGTAATATTCACTTTTTTCCAGTCCATATATAGGTACAATTCCACTTTTTAATGATTTGTTAAATATTTCACATAGTGGTAAGTATAGCTGCTCTGCATACTCCTTTAAGAATAATAGGTGGCTATTATCTGGACCACAACCCTTAGATATATCTAAGTTTCTCAGCTGTTTAAGAAGTTTATCTTGTGAAATATTAATATCACTAATTCTATCTACACCTGCTATTTTCGGTTGAAAAGTAGGGAGGTCCGCGTTACCTTCCACTGTGAATACTGATGCAAAGAATGAACTTAAAGTGTCTGCCTTTTCTTTATCACTAGTTTTCACATTACCGTCTTTGTCAATTAATTCTCCGATATTGCTTTTACTCTTTGTTTCATCTTTCACGTGGCTCCAAAATTACGCTTTACACTCTCTGCCACTCTGCCTTTATGATATTTTTTCTTTGAATATCTGATTGCATTCGTAGCACTATTTCGCTGTTTACAATAATCCTCATAATCACTATAGCTATGCGAATATGAAAACCTTTTCCATGCATGATATTTATTTTTTACTTTTCTTCGGCAATAGTAGTACATCCATTTTGGCTTTCGATTTTTACCTGCTACACTACTGCGTTTTGTTGCAGGCGCGGATACAGAAATAATTGCAGGGGGGGGTGTCTGTAATTACAATTCGGCATAGCCGACCTCCACGAGGCGAAATCGTAAAGTTGGGCGGTCTGGGGGTCCTCCCGCAGGAAATTTGTAAATGCCAGATCGCCGCAGATGCGATTTCCTGACCCCTAGGCCACAAAAAAAGTAATCCAACTATTCGAGTATTGTAGATTTTCTTCTTCTTTTTTTTTTTGCCGGGAGCAGGGGAGATATACGGACCCCATGCCCTCCACCCCCACCCCCCCCCCCCCCTGTATCCGCGTCTGCATTGGTATATGTGTGTCGATACACTTATAGATATGATTAATGAAGAATTTCCAAGAATCTTCCATATTCAAGTCCGCCATTTCATTCCACTCAATTTGCCCTAGGTAGTCTCTTATACTGAGGTAGTCTCCTTTGAAGAAATCAGGTCTTGAAAATTATTTGCGGATGATGCAACCATCACCACACAATTGACCTAAAAAGTTATACATACAGTAGTTACAAGCCAAATTTGGAAAATTCTAAGAGCGGGCATGCGGACGGACGGACGGACGGGATGGAACGGACGGACAAAGGTAACACCAAATGCCCCATCCACTATCGTGGTGGGGCATAAAAAATGTGGGTTTTACTTTGACAAGTTGACGTTTTGTTGTTGTTGTTGTTGTTGTATGTCAGAAATTCATGCGCTTATTTTTCGCCTCTAACTCTCTTCTTCTTCGTCATTACGACACAATCTATTACACTGTCCACATCATGAAAATCAAAAGAGAAAAGTTGAGGAAGAATACAATTTTCAACACAAGTATAAGCCACCTGGATGAAGATCTGCTAATGGCAGCTCGTGAAGAAGACGACATCTGCAACTACACAAGAGACAAAATATTAACAGCACTAGAATGTTCTTTCTGGAGACCGGAAGGTTCAAACCTAATGTTGTTAATTAGATAACCCGTAGTATCGTGCACACCTATATTTAGTAAAAATACCGTGAGCATATATAAAGAAATAATACCAAGAAGGCATACATGCGAGTTGATATGGCATTAAGGCTGAAGAAAGAAGCAAGACACTCCTTCAAAAATGTAATTAACAAAAAATCAAGTGAAGTATAAATATAAGTGAGTCAGGGAGCGGGTGCCAATTTAAAACTATGTACATTTGTAGTGGTCTAATGGTGGTAGATGGGAGTGAGGACAGACACAGGGATGAGTGTTTTAAAAGCATCCACTGTGTCTGTCTCATGAACAGAGGGTGGCAAAAGGTTCCATTGAGTAACAGTACGAGGATAGAAGGCGAATCTGTAGGAGTCTTTGTTTGCATGGATGTGTTTGAAGGAATGTATATTTAAGTGTCTGGTTCTATTGTCAACTGGGATAAGTAGGTTTATTGGGGGTTGAATAGCAACTAACTACATGGTGGGTTATTTTATAGAACATTATTAATCAAGAGCGTGTTTTGCGGATTTCTAGAGAAGGCTGTTTAAATTGTATGGCATGTTAGATACTGAGATGGTATTATGGCAGCGGTTGGAAACAAATCTGGCTGCACATCTTTGAACTTTTTATATCTGATTAATTTGCGATTTAGTGTGTGGGTCCCAGACAGTAGAAGAGTATTCAAGAGTTGGCCGAACGAGTGCTTTATATGCATGGTCTTTAACTTTAGTTGAATTTACCTTAACATTATGTCTTAAACGACCTAGTGATTGATTGGCCTTACTGGTAATAGAGTGTATATGTTTATCCCATTTAAGATTATTTTGAAGTGCGATGCCTAAATATTTTACGTGAGATACAGTTTCCAATGTATGACCATGAAGTTCGTAGGTGAATATTGTAGAGTTTCTTTTTTATGTTACACTAAGAATAGTACATGTACATTTATCTGGATGAAAGTGAATGAGCCAGTCTTGTTCCCATTTACCAGCATAATTAAGGTCTGACAGGAGGAGTTCAGCATCTGCAGTTGAGTGTATCTCTAATTAGATGATGCTAACATCTGCAAAGAGTCTGAGGACAGTGCCCTTGTGTACTCCTGATGTGACTGGTGCCTTACTTGACATGTCACCCTCCAGGACTACTGTCTGGGTCCTATCAGTAAGAAAGTCAGAAATCCAAATATGAACGTTACATTGAATACCATAGAATCTAAGTTTGTAGAGAAAGTGTTGGTGGGGAACTTTATCGAAGGCCTTGGCAAAATCCATAATTATAACGTCAGTTTGAACATTTTGGTCATTTGATTGACTGAGATTTTGAAGGAATGAAATGAGTTGTGTTATACAGGAGCGAGATTATTTTAAACCATCTTGTAAATCATATAAAATATTGTTGTTTTCTAAATGGGCTATCATTTTGCTTGAGACAACATGTTCTAGAAGTTTACAGCAAATGCACGTCAGAGATATGGGCCTTATAGTTGATGGCATGATGATTGCCTCCTTCTTTAAATACTGGACATACATTAGCGTGTTTCCAATCAGTGGGGATTTTGCCAAGGGACAGTGAGGTTGGAAATATTATTGTAAGGATTGGAGTGATAGTGATGTCTTGCATTCATTAAGGGTCGGTGACTTGGCCTCTTGTCGGGTATGGGGTGGTCTGTTATGGGAGAAAATGCTTTTTGGAATTGGTTGTTTAGAATATTTGATGTGTTGCGTGTGTCTGATTTTAGTATGCCATTTTCTCGGAGTGGTGGGATAGCTTGGTTTTCGGTTTTCTGTGTGTTTATGTATGAGAAGAGGTTTTGGGGCAATTATGTGGTTTTTTTTTGTGGCTTCCTTGTTCCTGGATAGGTATATCGCAAATAATAGTTTTATATATAGCCAATAAGCTTGTCTTTGTTCTTTTTGTATTTCAGTTTTTAAGTCTTTTGAGCTTGTAGTTTTTCTTGTTATGATATGTTTAAGGTATATTTTTAAGTATGGAGTTTTGGAGATTATCTTTGAATGTATACCAAATGTTATTAATAGTTTGGTTATGTTCTGAGGACTTGATAGTTTGGCGTTTTGATACAATATTACCAAAGTTGAAGTCTCCACCAAGAAGTATGATGGATTTGGAGTTTTTATTTATTCGGCCAAGTGATATGTTTAGTTGTTCTAAAGATTTGTCGTCGTCAGGTTGTGGTCTGTAAACAGAGCTTTCTAATAATACCTGGAAGTTTGTACCATAATTTCGACCCAAACTATCTCGCATTCTGTTTGTAATTATTTGATCTCGGCAGATTGATATTCATTATTTTACAGCAATCATGAATGCACCGTGGCTCTTGCACTTCTTGTTTGGTATCAGTGGTCGGTCCTTTCTGTTGGTCCTTTCTGTATACGATGAACATATTTGCCGGAAAGAATGTGAATGCTGATATAGAGGGGTCAATCCAAGTTTCTGTTCCTATGATAATATCGGGGCATGTTGATTCAAAGAGCATGTCAAGTTCAGCTTTGTATTTTTTTTAATGATTGGCAGTTTAGACATATTATTTTGAGTGGGTGGTTGATATTCTTTAGTTTATGCCTAGTATCAGTGTTTTTATTATTCTGTGATATATTATTTATGGTAGGTTTTAGTGATGATGGTGCAAAGGGCTTTCCTGGACTTTCACAATTACTTAGAACTGATAAAGAGTTGTGTGATAGTGATCGAAATATGATCAGCTGCAAACACTTCATGAGCATTGTTCCGACATACACCAGTTTCCCTGTTCTAAAAAAACATGGGATTTGTTATGTACATACGACCATCATGCTGCCACAGAGTCAACCGGCCGGATGGTCGCATCCAGTTGTTCATGAACAGGAAAGCCGGAGTGCACTGAGAAAAACAACAGCAAGCTTGCACAGAACAGACTAAGCCATCCATACATAACTCACTACAAGTACAGACACATTGGCCCAGATGATCGGACATCAAATACACAAAACAGACAAACAACTCACCAACCGGATGGGCACTGAACCCAGTTTCTTATTTGATTATTGTTTGTGCGTGGCCGCGTGGTCTAGAGCACCAGATTTCTGATCTTGTAAATAGTTATAGTTCACATATTGACTTATTAATAAACTAATTTGTTCAGTTGTTTCGATGTATTGTTGCATCCTATGCATGTTGAATTTTTCTTTGAAGTGCTGATTTGTTAGGAAGTTACTGTCTTAATAGCTCTTTGTTATTATGTATTATCATGTAGACCTGGTGAAGGGTATATCATATTACTAACATTTGGCCATGTCGTCTCTTCTTTTGTGGCTTCAGTTTTGTATCGTTATATTTTCTTGTTTTCTTATAGTTATACATGCATTTACAATATTTTATTTTATTTCATGTAACAGTGGATGTTTTTCATTGTCACTATTTTGTCTTTATCATCCGATATTTGTATGTTTCTGTCTTTTTCATGATAGCATTTGCCGAGGTTAAGGCTCCTCGACCACCGCTGTGTGCATGGTTTTGCATTGCTTACGTGTCTCTTGTATCTTGTTCTCTATTGTTTTCTGTAGTTTAATTCCAGTGTTGAATAGTAATTAAGTAATCTGGTAATCTGTTAATCTGGTAGTCGTATTCGGCGATTAAAATGGATGTATTGACGATGTATTGTAATTCTAAACACACACCAGCGATTCTCAGCACAGTGTTGCGGCTGTAGAAACTCTCCCCATGCGTTATTCATTCACATTCAACTTGTGTCTATAATGATAATGTATTTAGAACTACAATGTATAGTTGGTATAGTATTATCAGTTCACAACTAAATATACTTCACAAAGCATAGCTTCTGGTACCGTCCTAGCGGAAATTCATAACAATACTGTGACTGTGTGTGTATGTGGCTGTGACTGGAGAAATGGGGCTTATTTGGCTTATGGGATTTATATCCAGTGTAGCTTCTGATCAAATATCACACTCCTGTAGCCTGACCATGATCTATATTGCTTATTAGAAGCATGCCAGGTGTATCATTCACATAGTGGCGACAAGTGCATACTCTTAATCAGACTGTGCTGATGCACAGACTGGTCTGGATCTACACTGGTCGGAATTCCCTTAAGCCCAATTATCAAGTCACAGCCACATATATAGAATAATAAAACACAGACTACTTGTATGAAATAACATGGTGCGTGTGGTTGCAGTCAGTAAAGCGAAACAACACATATTGAATATCTAAGATACCATCTGATGCACAGTGCCTTCAAATGCAAGCCCTGGATCTCAGGTTTGATAGAAACATTCTCAAAACAGTTTGTAAAAGCGAAGTGAATTTAAAATTGTCATTGGTTTTCTGAATGCATTTGACCTCATGAGTGACCAGAAACAGAATGAAAACTATATGTTTCTATTGAAAAGAAAAACTAGTATTGCATCTTCTAGCTTTGTTAAATATAGCATTAATTATTTTGGGTGGATAGGCTCGGGAGTTGTAGTCATCTGACAAATTTGTCATCGTTGAATATTACGTCATCGTCTACGGCAGAGATTACGTTTATTTCTCACATTGCTAAACGGTGTTAGTTTTGTTTATTGTGCATGGACACAAAGTGTTAATCACATATTTTGATAATACATTCGGAAAGGAAAACGGGCGACGGTCATTGGCGTGACATATTTTCTGGGCTCGTATGTCCGAGTATGGACAGTCATTTGAACCAATTTCCACCTTTAAATATTAATTAACTAACTAACTAAATGGTCTTGTAATAAAGCTTTTGAAAATAATTTCATGCATATTTCCTTATAGATGGTGTGAAATTTCCTCGATTTGCTGGTACGATTTCGCAAGCTGATATGCAAATGCTCTAATTAACACAGTGGGTGGGTGGGGCGTGCGTTCGGGTGTGCGTGTATGAGCCGAAAACTCAACGGCTGAACTTATACGATAACAACAACAACAAGTATTTCTCAAACGTCTATTTTTTTAAGACTCGATTAAATCATCAATTTATGAGCAACGCTTGTTTAATATTGTATGTTGACTGTAAGCGTATGTGTACTCTATAATGTTCTTTCCGATTTTCTTAAGTTTCAATGGCTGCATTTGCAACCAATCATAAATTATTTCCTCTTATCACTTCGTACATCATCCATTTCGGACCACAGTTGATTCTAGCGTGTCTTTGATGGTCAATTATTGTTTGTATATACATGAAACACATTTCTAAACAATGACCATCCAAGACATGCTAGAATCACCTGAGTTTCGGACCTGGCTTGGGACGGATTTGTGAAGTGACGGTGTGAAATTGTGTTGCAGTAGGACCGTGCACATATACTAGCAGCCTTTTATCGTGACTTGGTATAGTGTTTGTCTTTTAATCGAAGTGTCCTGAGTTTGACTCATCATTCTATGATTGATCACTTACCACCACTCTTCCCTCACAGATGATTTAAGGGTTTTGCAACAAGTGTGTTGATCCGGATCAGCCTGTGCATCCGTACAGTCCGATCAGGATCTACAGTGTTCGCCATCCCATCAATGAAATGCCTTTCATGCTCCTAACAAGTAATATAGATCATTATCAGGCTCCAGTAGTGTGTTATTCGATCATCATCTAGACTGATCACAAATCCCATAAGCCCCATTTTGCCAGTCAGAGCCACATATATGACTATTATGGCCATTACTGATAGTTCTGTCCTCACCCCCAATTCTTTTTTACAATATGTTTTCATGTATGTTTCAGTAAAGCTGTTGTCATCCACATACCAACACTAGCTGATGGTCAAGCCAGTGGACACGACTGGACTGAAAACAAGAATGGAAAATCAACGCTGATATATTGGCATCAGCATCCAAGAATCTGCTCTCCATTACACTGTCTGATGCTACTAAGATGAACATACTGGATTCTAATTTGACTGCTTGCCTTTAGTATGGTACAAATTTATGAAGTTGGCGGATGATACTGCTTCATCTGAGGTGTTCATTTTTGGATACTGGGACAATTCTAACTGAATACTTGTACGCATGCAATGTAACCGAATCGTTAAAACATCAGAAGAGTTAGTGAGTGCATTCAATAGCAAGCAGCAGCGATGTTTTTCACCCTGCGGGAGATCGTGAAGTGGCTGGGCATGACAGTGTTCGAAATCTGGATCCACATGCTGGCCCTGCTCATCTTCTCTGTCGCCGCTGTGCTGAAATACGAAGGCGTGATGGCGACCACGTCTTGGTGGTCGGTGTTCACGCCCTTGTTTGTCGGTGACGGAATCAACACTTACTTCTGTATCGTTGTGTTTATCCGGCAGCTTCAGGAGGATACGTTTCGTGAGGCGGGGCTGCGACTGCTCTCCTCACTCCTCTGTTTCTCCCTGCTGTTCATCTTCAAGTTTCTTGTCTGCCATAAGCTCACATACTCCGAAAACTTGAGTCACACAGAGGTGATCGCGCCGCTGTTCCCGCTCATGGTCATTATGTCCATACGGTCGTGTCAGGCCACAGCACCTCATTAGGATCGTCTCTCGAGTTTACCCGATGACCGGCACATTTTCTCCTATGCATCAATGCATAATGAATAAAACCATGGGCTGTTGCGATTACTGTAGTATGTAAAACATTTGGTCTGTTTAAAGTGTGTGAAGTCCGAAGGACTTCCCTCAAACTTTAAACAGACTAACTGTTTTTCATACTATAGTAAACGCAACAGAACATGGTATTATTACTCATATTTACATTGCATGTTCTGATAGTTTCAAAAATGTAAATAGGCAAATATGGTGTTAACTTTTAGACCGTTGTCTTAATTATTATTTTTGTCGTCTGCTGTTTATTTTCTATTTTCCATTTTTATCATCAAAACCTGCTTTGACAGCACTTTAGAATAATTTACAACATGCTTTGACAGCACTTCAGAATCATTTCCATTGGAAATGATTCTGAAGTGCTGTCAAACCATGTTTTTATTGAGAAATAAGGCAAGATATAAAAGCAACAGCAGACGACAATTGTTGTGAGTAGCGGTCTAAGGGTTAACATTAAGAATCATCATGTTTTATGTCATTTTGTCACAATTCATGGAACAGCGTCATTGACGTTCAATAGCGTGACATTAATGACAATGACGAGGAACGTCATGTATTTCAATGACATCAAACAAGCTTTAATAAATCAACATCGTCGTGCAACGTCACGTGGGGCTAATGTAATGTACTGTGATATAAACGCAATACGTGGAATGTGCGTTTGCATTATCAATTTATGGACAGTGTATATATTTATTATTGTATGTGTAAATTTGTATTTTACATATTAAAGGCACAAAATGTTTTTTTATAGGTATTAAATAAGTGTATAATTGTGTCACTATTCCACCAGTTCTAAAACTTACGATTGTCCGCTATACACCATTACCCCACATATTGATTGACATTATTATACATTTTATATCAGATGTAAATTTCCACACTGATTATATCAGGGACGATAACCGTGTTTCCTTAAAATGTTAACAAACATTACTATTTATGCTCTGTAATTATTTCTTGATGTGCAATGATCATACTTTATAATCTGGCGAAAATATTCTTCTTTTTTTCAGGGGACGCATTTAATTAGTATAAATAATTTAAAAAATATCATGACTCATTTGCATATGAAAATAGCCTGATACCACCACGAGTCAATATCAGTAAAACAAATATTACTAAATGATTATATCTGTATAGCGGGTACTTGTAATGTTTAGAATTGGTGGAATAGCGACACAATTATACACAATTATATTTAATTCCTATAAAGAACATTTTGTGCATACTGAGTGGGCATGTACTTTTAATTGACAAATGCATGTAAATTGCAGTACTGTATTGGCGTAATAACCCTAAATATCGGACACCACCTGTTTTGGGAAACACAGGTAGTATCCAAATATCTTGTTTTTGTGATAAACCAGTACAACCATACATTGCGACACTTTGTTGTGGGAAACCAGATATTTATGCAGAGCTCCAGATAAGCTGCGTATTTGCTTAAATACCCAATTAAAATTGCCAAAAACCCAGAAGTAGCGAGTATCAAAAAGCAATACACATTTTATGGTACCTTTATCATGCTGCAGAAAACAATAAACAGACCACAAATATAGCATATTTTTCTTCTTTTCTAAGAAAACACATCTTGGTATTTCATTAGAATTGTCTTCAAGGAGACAATTCTAATGAAATGCCAAGACTTGTTTTCATTTCGTAGCAAACTATTCAATAATTACTGTCTGTTGATGTGTAAACATTAGTGTGATTTTATTTTACCCAATTAAAATTTTGAAATACCCAATTGCTTAAGAAATGATGGAGTGACAATACTCGATTACTAATTCCTTATCTGGAGCGCTGTTTATGTATATATGTGTTTCAGAGTGTATATTGTGTCCGAATATGTAGGGTTA